>CM057821.1:19508757-19708757 GCA_030067965.1 Latrodectus elegans | reverse complement strand
GGACATTGTATGCATTCGTTAGAAATTTGGATTATGAGCGACAGTAACATTTATAGTTACACAAATGTACTGTCATTCATAATTTTAATTACTGTTATCCCCACTTTTCCTCAGATCATTATTATTTATTCAAATAAATTTGATGCTGAAAGTGATACTAATGTTTCGATAAAACTGAATGTTTAAAAATCTAACATTTTTACGATATATTGATTGATTTGTTTAAGAAATATACAAGTATTTTATATGAAACTTTGAACAAGTGAAGTATTACCTATTTCAATATAAAAAAGTATTTAACATTATGAGGAGAATCTTTTTGGAGATTTATGGTATTTAAGAATAGAGATCATAAGTAAATAAAAATGTTGATTCGGATCTTTTGTGTACGAGCAAACAAAACAAAGTAGAAAAATCATTAAGATTTGTCTCATTGGAATCCATTGGTAAAACCCATTGCGAAAAAAAAGTTGCAATTCTCGTCGAAGCAGTTTTTGAGCAATAAGAAATTAATATTTCCATCTGTATTCTCGTTTATTGGGATGAGTATTTGGGACATTCAATGGTTATTCTCTTGTGCTTCATAAATACGACTCAACATTTATGAAATCTTAAGTTAAAAATGAACTAAAGCAATACTGAAAGGCCTTATAATAATTTTTGGATATCTGGCTGCCCATTGTGTGAAGTCAAAGCATTAAGATGAATATGAGAAAATATGAGAGTGATGATGAAAGTACGGTCTATTAGAAGGCACTCAGGAACTAAATTATGCACTTATTTTTCCAAAAAATTTTATTTATTTTTAATACTAAAAAGTAAGTTTGTAAGAAGTTTGATAATATTTACTTTAACATAAAATCAAAAGCATTTGAATCAAGAATAGGCGGTGTTAAGCAAATTTTGTGCTAAGCAGAAACATGGAAGTGACATGTAAATAAAAAAAAAATCGTAATTAACAGTTTAACAAAATAACAAATACTTTTCACAGTATCAGCAATAATTAAAAGCAAAATGGTTTAAGTTATAGATCTAAGCGTGTTTGTTCATCTATAAAAATCCAAAAATGAATGAATAGGCTCTTCTACATAAAAATAATTGTAGACCATTGGATTTTCATGTATAGTCGAGTCAACGATGCTCTGAGACTTGTGTTAAAGTTACATGTTGTTAAAGTTACCAGTAACACATTTATCCCATATTCAACTATCATCTATAAAAGATGACCAAGATGCTTGTGAATTCTCTCATCTTGTAACAGGAAGTAGATGAAATGCAATGCAGTAGACCATTTGTTAATATCAGGCTTGCTCTTATCTGCCACATCTTCTAAAGTCAACCTCACAATGTGTTACAGAAGTCAATGTATCTCGAGAGTTCATTTAAAGACTGAACAAAACAAAGTGTAATGATTACCTAGGGCGCAGGAGCATCATCTATTGACCATCGAGATGTTTAAATGTTGCTTAAGCATTTAACATCTTAATGTTTAAGCAACATTAAAACATCTTGTGTAATGAACATGTACGTTTCGCTTAAATGTACTTGTTGACAAATGATACATAAAAGGAATATGCACTTACACATCTAAAGGATATTGGAGAGTAAGCAGAAATATTCTCATAAATTCCTTATTATATCTACTATTTACGCAAATATAATTTACAAATTAATGGTTTTTAAATTAAAAATAAGTTAACAAGTTCTCTATTTGCGAATCACGCATTGATGATATATATTTTGTTCAGAAAATGAATTAAAAATACTTTAACTAATGGCACTCTAATGCATCATTGTAGGGATAAAAATTAAATAAAAACAAATATTTAAAAGAAAAGACAATATTATAAGACAATATTTTAAAGAAATATTAATAGAAAATTTTGAATATATATTTATAATTAAATAAAAGTAATAAAATTCTTACTAGAAATTTAAATTTAAATATAAAAATTAAATTGAAATTAAATATAAATAATAAATATTACAGTACATAATTTATTTAATATTTTTCTTTAAGGAGAAAACTTAAAATAAATGCAATTAAAGTAGAACTGTCCCATTTATCTCACACATTATTGTTTTGAATATTCAAGAAGCAAATTTTTTATTTAAATTAGTTTTTACAAATAATAAAGGGTTTCAGCTTTCTCTTTGCAACTGTAATTCTTACTAACCAATAAATTTAAACTTTTCTGAAAAATAAACATTGAACTAAATATAATTCAAAGGAAATATAAAAGATATTTATTATTCTAACAACAGTTTTGGAAAATCCAAGTAATTTGTGTGATTAAAATTTCATTAAATTCTGATAAACATCTTAGTAATGGGAATTACTTACCATAAAAGTTTTAACATTTCATTTATCGAAAAATATATAACATTCGTTAGTTTATTGAATGCTTTTTTTGAATTGTAATAAATAAAATTACTTTCTGGTGATGACAAAAATGCCTTGATGTTTAACATCAACCACTTAAAAGGAAAAGGCAATGATTCACGTGAATTGTATGAGCACACCTAATGCACTTAATAATCGATACTAAATATTTCAAACATTAATATCATATTATTTAAGCATTTTTTTACCTCAATGAATTAGAAATACTGTTGGAGACAGAATCGTTTTTGGTAATTTATCTTTCAGACTCATAATTGCAATTTTATAACTATTTAATGATTATATTTTATTTTTTCTAATTTATAAAAACGCAACCCCACTCTAACTGTGTCAGAATATTTAGTCCATTAAAGTTAATTATGAATAGTTTACTTGAATAACTTAATGATTTCAAAATTAAAATGCAATTAACTATCGCTGATTTCATAATTTAACACAAAATGTCTTCTAGTTCATTTGTGAAATTCATTAATTTCCTTATGCTACTTCTTAGAAAATTATGCATAATTTTAAATCAATATGTATTTGAAGGTTTTGATTTCTTATATTTATGGGAAATATATTAGAGAATATTTTTCATATATTGTATTTCTGTATGCTGAATGAGACTAAAATAGAAAAGAAAATTTCCACAAAAACTTTAAGTGAATGCTAAAACTGCAGATGCAGCTCAGATTCAGACTGAATTTGGTGAACTTATTACGAATCATTTTGACAAATGTGAACTCTTCTATTTGACTGTATAGTAAATTTAATAAATCTCTTAAAGTTTTACTTTGATTATATATATAAATAAAAAGAGAAAATATTTAGCTCGTTAAATATAAATCTATATCCATAATTCTTTTACTGAAGTAGTATGATGTGGCAAGAGAATATCTTTGGTTTCATTCTCCCTAATTCTAAATTAAAAGGCTTTTGGTTAAACTTAATGGCTTCATTGGCAAATGTGAGCATATAGAAATATATCGTCATTAATGTATTCAGGTTATCTGTATCTTTGAACTCTTGTGATGAAGGTAACTTGCAATATAACACTTGAACATTTAAATTTTAGTAATGATTTATTTGATAGTAAATCACGTGAAAGTAGTGTCATACTCTTTGAATAACGAAAAGGATAAGCCCAAACAAATAATTAACCGAGCACCAATGAAAGCCAAATATTTGAAAATCGGATGTTTATGATTTTGTAAAAAGCACTTTATTATTCAAATAACGGTAAGTATTTAAATTTAACACTGGTGCATTAATTAAACTTTAATTAACACACCATTTTTAATTTTGAATTAAATTTTGAATCTTATAGAATTTTTTAAGAGAAATATTTATTTCCTCTTCACAAGATGCATAATATTGTATTTTGTTTCTTGTTGGCATTAAAATGTATACATCTTTCATAAAATGTTTATTATTGTCATTTATAATTCTTGATACAATCATAAAAGAATAAATATAGCATCACTAGCAAACATCTTTTAAAATATGAGATGCTACATTGAAAGCTAATGTTCTGAATTCAAATTTCATCCAAAAGGAAAAAGACAAAAAATGAGTAAGTTTCAGTTTATAAGCTATTTTTAATTTTGATATTGAATTATAAAATTTTTATTTTTTATTAATTGAAGAAATATTTAATTTAAAAATATCTCTGAGTTTAAAAAAATACAGAAAAAAACTGCATTTACTAATTTATTTTTTAAACCAATAAGTTCCAATGTTCTTTTTTATAAATATCTGTACTAGTGTTAGATATTTATAATTTACCAAACTGTAAGCAGTTACCTAAAACTATTATTTAAATAAAATTAAGTTCTACTCTTTCATTCCTATAATGTATTTTGCTGTCCATTTCAGAATCTCAAATACAAAAAGTGTGTTTACTGTTGAATTTTCTAAATTATAGAAAATGTATTTTGAGTACATCTGATAATAATCTATTTGTTAAGCACTGTTTCCAATTGCGTGCATTTGGGAGACGAACCCTATTCTACAACAAGGCCAGAAACTGCTACTCATTTGTCGTTACCCATCGGTCGCCTGTGAACCAAATCACGGAAACGAGTAGCGCTGCCCGCACCATACTACTACAAACCCGCTTATAGGGTGGGCCACATTTATACATCATCACAGATAGAGGAACACAGAGAGAACAGACAAAGAAAGTAACATCCATGCCCGTGTCTTGATTCAAACCCGGGACCCACAGCTCAGAAGTCAGGAGTGCTAACTACTCAGCAATAGGCGGGATTTGTTCCGTAAAGTTGAAATAAATTTATAGATTAAAGTTATTGCTACTAGAACTAAAAATCTAAAGTATGAGTTGGTTCCTCAGTCTTTTACGAATTAATAAAATAAGATAAGAAAACCTAAAATAATTGAAGCTTATTTCATTCAATCTTAAGGATATTGAATACAATTTGTTCTTTTCCATTGACTGCTATTTACGAGAGAAAAGTCATAAAAAAAGATCTCTTTCAGGTAGTTTAGATTCAAAGAATATAATAACTTGAAAATGATTACTTGTTCTTTTTAACAATAATGAATGCCATCCAGTTTGTCTAGTGGTCAGCATGCCTGACTGCGGATAGGGAGATCCTGGGTTCGATTCTTGGTTCAGGCATGAATGTACTTTTTCTCTATACCTTTCCTTGTATGAATGGGTTATGAACGGTTGTCTACCCTATGAATGGGTACAGAAGGGACAGAAGGGGATCGAGTTTGCGAGGCTTAGTACCAGAAGCTGAGGCTTCTATAACTAATTTTCATACCTTGCAACTCGAAAGCATTTAACTGAAGTCTACCTTCCAACAGCCGCCACCTGCCTCGGTAGAAGAGCCACAGAACCATACCTTGATGAGGCGAGTAGTCTAGCCGGCACCCACTCACTTATCATGGCATACATTCTCGTAGAAGATTTGTTATAAAATTCCTTTACGAACCGTCAAGTCCTATATTATTCCTCAATATCCCAGCTCTCGACCGGACCATCGTCGTAAACACGCTGGTATTCCATCATTGGAATGTCATCCGACGCAATGGACATTATTCTTTTCAAGATAGACCAGTTGCGCCGGTCCAGGATGGTACTCAAGCTTTCGCTCTTGTACACCAGCTTGCTACTTTCATCCGAGGTCCTGGTACAAGTCAGCACGAATTGGAGACAATCTCTCACCACAATGCACGAGCGACATAACTCGCTAATCGGATACCCTCGTTTATGAAGGTATTCCGGTACACGTCCGTGTCCTGTCGCTATTTGGGCAACGATAGCATTACCGAAAACTATTTTATTAGAGACAGTTTCAAAGAATCTGTAGGTCTGTTGACCCACTTCTTCGCTCTACCATCTCAGCTGCCATACACGCAGTGTTTCCTTATGCAGCACCTTTGTTAGGTGCGACCTTGGACGTGACAGGTCCAGATTTAGCTCTGGAAGATTCGACGCCTCTTTGGCCAGTACATCGGCTCTTTCGTTACCGAAAGTGCCTGCGTGTGCGCGCACGTAATGTAAGCTTACCTCTCTTCCACAAATGGCTGAGTATGAATGGGTACAGATGGGATGTGGTAATGAGGAAGTTGGACTCTTCACCAAAATATGGTTTAGTTGGAAAAGTGGAGCAGCGCAACCCATAATGTTAGCCTAGCTGGCACACAACAACAATAATGAATATTTAGTTATATCTATCACTTTCAAAATGTAGGTGGAAATTTCAGATATCTTTTGTGAAACTTTTACCATCATCTTATAGTTTCGCTATCAATAATTTATTTTTTTAAGCAAAATATTAAGGAATACACACGCATACAATCATCAAGAAATAATGCATGTAGTGTCATAAAAAATTTGTGAGGTGGATATGTGCACCATTAAATTTACACACATTTGATCTCGCAATATCCTATTTGGTCTATAAAGTTGCGGAAATTCAATTTCACAATACCAGCATCTAAGAATTTGCGAAGCATTTTCGAAGAAGCGTATGAGAAACCTTTTAGTCTACGGTGACCATAGTGCCATCAGTACATCGTATAAAGTTGTTTGTTATTGTAAATTAATATAATATTATATTATGAAAATGTGTGTGTGCACAAGCATACATCTCTGTACTGAACCTAGATTAGAGCTCCATCAATAAGGTAGAATCTGAAAAATTGTGGCTGAATCTTCTCAATTTAGCGAGGACCAAGCAAAAGACACTCAAGACGTGACCTGCCATCCACAATGGAGTCTTATCACTCAGCGAATATTGCAACCAGAATCTACTTATTATGTCCCAGACCCATTAATAGACAGGAAGACTTTTCAGTTCTGTCGGGAATGATATCATATGATTACAAAAAATATAGTATATTTCGCAAAGTTGATTTTGCTTTACATTTTCCCATTATATTTATGTAGAACATGTGAAAACATGAAAAAATGATAACAAAATAAAAAAGGAAGCAAAAAAAAGTTCCAAAAGTTTTTAATTTTCTATGACTTGAAATAATTTTAGATATTTGGCTTTCAGCATCCCTAGTACCAAAATAATTTCCAAAATTTGAAACTAGCATAAATGACTCTTTGCCAGTTTTATGTAATCGAAGTATACAGGTCTAAAACATCGTAAAAATATAAATCGATATTATACTGATCTAAAATCAAATTTAAAAATGAAGATATATATATACATATATATATATATATATATATATATATATATATATATATATATATATATATATATATACATATATATATATATATATATATATATATATATATACAGTTTATTTAAAAAACTTACTTCAAGTTGACACTAATAGTAAAAGCTAACACCTGGTTTGAAATAATATATTATGTAAAATTTCTCTAATTATATAAAAATAAACGAGAAATTTTACGGATATAAGTGATTACGCTGTTTGATTTATAAAAATTTTCTTTGAATTTATATTAACAAAAACCAGCAAAAATGTACTCTATATTTTTCTAAAAAATATATTTTGAAAGCAAGATTTAAAGTATATTTGATACATTATTAGTTGTGAAGGATATTTAAATAAGTCTTGAAAAATCAAAAAGTGCATTGCTAATAATAATATTCAACATCTAATAGATAGCAAATTTGCAGAAAGTTGTACTAAAACTTACATACATTTAACCAAGAGCATATATAAAATATGTAATAATTTATCTCGTTAGAGAAACGAAATTTTAGCTATTTTCAATCATTTTTCAGAAAACGTAGGAACGTAATTATTTTTAATCTAATTTTTTACTATTTTTTTATATATTGTACCTTAATAGTACACAATTTGTGAAAAATTAGTAAGCCCCTATTTTTCATTCCTTATATATCAACATAGATCTTAAAATTTTAAAGAAAAATGATATTCAAAAAGATATAATACACAAAATTAAATATTATTAACATATGCAAATTAATATTCATACTAGACATCAGTCAAATGTAATTTTATAACTCTGACTTTCAGCATTGTTTGCGTGCATTTAAATATGAAAAGCTTAATACAAATGATTCATCATTAAGTCATGATTAAGATATCTTTCCATCGATAGAAATCTATCACAACTAAATAAATTTCCTAAATCACGTAAAATGATATCAAAGATTTAATAAATTAATTAATACTAACTTCAAATTAGTTAACACTTTATTAATTTCATGTTAACATAAGATCGTGATCAGAAATGCGGGCACTAATATGTCAAATTTGAAAATGATTAATTAAACTCAAATGTTGTAACTAATTGGTATGAAATAAAATCTCCCTCAGGCAGTATTTTCTCATACTCACTACCCCCGACTATGGAAATTAAAGGAATATTTTAAGTTCACTACAGTGAAACATAATCTCACAAAATTATCCTTCTTGTCTTTTCTTCCGTCTGCATAATCCTGAAATTTTAATTCTCTTTGCTTCAGCGAAAATTACTATGATACAACACTGCTTTTGGAATTTCATTTGGAGCAATAAATTAAATTAATTTTTAATCTTTCTGCTAATTCAAATGGCTGGTATAAATGAAGAATGAATTATGCAGGATGTTATCTTAATTACGTGATGCTTAAATTAAGAAGGGAAATTGGACTTTTTTAACTTTTAAATTGGCTTCAATAGTGCAAATATAGTTTTGTCTCATTAATGTAGGAAATTCACATGATTTTGTTCAGACATGTTTTGTTTGACATTTCTCAAATAAATTTTCCACTCCAATTAGTGAAGCATTTACATTATTTAATTTGTCATATTTATTGGCAGTACTATTAATGCTAAATCTGAAATTTAAAAACAATTCTTTAATTTTTGTGAAAAACTAAACATAATTTACAAAATATGCATCCGCAAAATTATTTAATGAGTATTAAGGAAAGAAAAGTGGAGCGAGTTATTAAGTAATACACTAACCAATATTATTCTGCATTTGTTCCTTTAATCTAAGAAAATACATTTGGATTTGAAGGAATTAATGATGTAAATTCCTGATTTACAAAAGAATTAAAATATCAGGCAAAAAATATTTCTGTTTAACAATAAAGCGTTTGTATAAAAGAAACAGTTTCTGACATGATACTTAATAATTTTAGTTATTTATCTTGAGAAAATTGCAGGAAAACTACACTTTTAAATTTTAATTAGAGAAAACAGTATATTATTGGACGATAAAATTACTATATTAAAAAATTGCTTAAAATTGATAAAATTATCCTAGTGAAAAATTGCTCTAATCATACATTTTGAAGTACTTAAATGCATATTACATCATACATATTTTCCTAATTTATACGCGCACGAGGAGCATATTTTATCAAATTAAATTTTAATTTTATTAAATATATTTACATTTTTAGTGTCTAAAATACACTAATGAACTACTATTTTGTGATATTGTCAGTAAAATATATTATTAAATTTTTTTCAGAATTTTTGTTTATTCTAAACATTTTAATGTTATGTGTAACTATTGAGGCTTTTACATACATAGCAGATATTAATCACCTGTCACAAAAGGAAGTCTGGGATATAAATTCTCAGCTCTCACTCAATTAGATTAATTTTTTGTTAACGAATATTCACAAACCAGTCATATTAGACCACCTGTCAAGAGCCAGAAAGACCCCATTTCACAGAGCGGACTGCTGCGAGATGTACAGAAAGAGAGTCAATTAGGTTCTTGAAGTTGTTCAGTGGGATGTTGAGCCATGCAGACTAAAGTGCCGTGGCCAGCTTTGCTAAATTATGCATGTGAAGATGCATGCAATGAATATCTCAATCTAGTTGGAACCACGGATTTTCAATTGGGTTTTTGTCAGGTGAGTTAGCTGGCCAGGAGAGAAAAGTAAATTCAACCTCGCACGCACACTGCCACCTCACATTGTTCTGGTGGGAGACGTCAATATTCTGAGGAAAATCAATGCACATATAGTGTGGACATGGTCCGCAAGGGCAGATGAGTGAGTACCTTTTGTTGACCTAATATCCCTTTCACAATGAAGAGTGAACCCAGAAAATGCCTGAAAAACTTTCCCAGACCGATGTTCAAATTTTCTGCATGGACAGTTTCAGCAAAGCATATCCTACCCTTTATACAGGTCCTTATGGCATGTGTGTACTGAAGCAGTCGGACTCCACACCAAATATGGCTCCGTATGAAAAAATGGAGCAGCGCACCCCATATTGTCAGTCTAGCTGGCACAAGAAAAAAAACCATATAATTTTGAGTTTTTTTTATGACGAAATTCAATTTGATTAATACAAATATTATAACAAAAGCTAGAAATTTGACAGAAAAATTACGAATAAAATATTTAAAATAATATGATCAGTGAAAAACTACAAAATGTTTTTTTTGGAGGAATATAACTAAATTTTTATAAAATAAAAAATAAAGAATGAAATATTGTAAATGAGATAATATTCGTCAGTGAACAGAATAAACAATGAAAAAAATATTCTTTTGCATATACTATCTATTATTTGCTAAAATTAAATTTCAGTATTTATATTTAAAAAAATATGTTTTTTTATTTTCATGAAAGTTTTTATGTCACTTAAGAAAGCAATTGCTCGCTAGAAACTGCATTCGAAGCTAACATTTAAAATTTTAGCTCACAAAAATTTGAGGCAATTATATATTTGACAAATCCTTTGTGCAACGATTCTTAATTCCAATGAAAGAATAATTTTGCAGCAAAAAGAACTCCGCTTATTTTGCAAACATAAAAGTGTATGTAATGTTTACCAGTTTAATTTTATAATTTAATTATTATTCCCAGAATTTCATTTTTCATGCTAAATATTTTTTACACTCTCAGCACTGAAAAATATTTCACTAAGCAGTTTTCATTGTTTTGTTTTAACTTGACTATGCAATTTCTGATTTCATATTATGGTATATAAGTGCTTTTAATATAATTTTTTTTAAAATAGATAAATATAATTATGCTATAAATTATGATAATAATAATTATAATATAATAATATAAATTTATATAAACATAGTAATATTTCATTTGAAAGGAATCAATTGCTATTGTTTGAAGTACACTGGAAATTGAAAACAAGAGTTTTATTAACAGTAAATGTAACGATTTTTTAAAAGGTCTGTGTATCAAAACCTTTAAATATTAACTTTATTTTACATCTGAAAAAGGAATCCTTTTGCTCATTAAATTCTTTTAATTACCAAAAAATCTGTAAATATTAAATAAATATTGAGATCAATAGAAATAAAATCAACATCTATCAATCATCATCTCTAATCAACATGTAAAGTTTTATTCAAATCATTAGCATTCGGAGGAAGATTTGATTATAGATTTCGAGCTCATTGTAGTCATCAACTTTGTTTCTTTTCCAAATGAGTGATCTTAGCATATCTTCTCCATCCGATGGCTTGTCTCTCCTCCTATTTCCACCCCAGTGAGCTGGAATGTTACTATGGCAATTTAGTCTGTAACAGTGAGAAACTTAAATTAGTTTCTATACCTCCATTTTAATGAGGTTCTTAATTAATTCACAGAAAGTAACGCAAATGCTGTCACATGAATTTTGGGACATCAAATTACAGCTATTTCTCATTAAAATATCATTAAAACGAAAATTGCGAGGCGTCATTTAAATTTTATTTTATTTTTAATTTGAAATAAATTTTATTGTCTTACAATTTTTCGCCACAGTTGTTCGTATTTATTATAATGACATTGCATAATTTTTACAATAAAAAAGTTGTAAAATAAATGTGTGAGACGCTTTTTTGGAAATATGTTGAAAGAATTCAATAAAGAAATGGAAATATTTTTTTTGAAAATGCATTTGGATACATGATGTGTACAAAATAGTACATACGTTAAGAAATATTTTACCATGCAATTTTTCATTATTTTCAATAATTATATAAAGATATATGAATTTATTTATGCTTATAAAGCTGTATGAATTCCTCCATGTTTATGAAGATATATGAATTTCTCCATATTTATGAAGATATATGGATTCCTCAGTGTTTATAAAAATATATGAATTCCTCAATGTTTATAAAAATCTATGAATTCCTTTATTGTCAGACATTCCAATATATTTGGGCCTGGATTTTAGGATTTCAGAAAATAAGATGCTTCTGAGTAGGTTGTATCTTATTTTGAGACTGATTTAAATCTTGACTGATATGGACCAGCTAATATGTTAAAAATGAATGTCATATAAGATATACATTAAGAAAAATAATTACCTATTTTTACAATAAAAAAAATTTAAAATAAATTTGAGACGCATTTTTGGAAATATGTTGAAAGGTTTCAGTAAAGGAATGGAAATATTAATTTTGAAAATTCATTTTCATACATGAACTGCACAAATTAATATATAATCAGACATTAAGAAATATATTTTACCATGCAATTTTCCCCTATTTTCAATAATTGTATAAAGATATATGAATTTCTCTATGTTTTTAAAGATATATGAATTCCTCTATGTCTTTAAAGATATGTGAATTCCTCTATGTTTTTAAAGATATATGAATTCCTCTATGTTTTTAAAGATATATGAATTCCTCTGTGCCTATAAAGATATATGAATTCCTCTGTGCCTATAAAGATATATGAATTCCTCTGTGCCTATAAAGATATATGAATTCCTCTGTGCCTATAAAGATATATGAATTCCTCTGTGCCTATAAAGATACATGAATTCCTCTGTGCCTATAAAGATATATGAATTCCTCTGTGCCTATAAAGATATATGAATTCCTCTGTGCCTATAAAGATATATGAATTCCTCTGTGCCTATAAAGATATATGAATTCCTCTGTGCCTATAAAGATATATGAATTCCTCTGTGCCTATAAAGATATATGAATTCCTCTGTGCCTATAAAGATATATGAATTCCTCTGTGCCTATAAAGATATATGAATTCCTCTGTGCCTATAAAGATATATGAAATACTCTATTTTATGGTATACCAATAAATTTGGGCCTGGATTTCAGACAACAATATGCTTATTATTAAGTTGTATCTTATTTTGAGAATGATTTAAATTAATTTTCTTTCTAAGAGATTCGTTTATGTTTCATAATGCTAAATGTTCAGAAAAAATAAAGTATACCATATAAAATCCTCATGTTTATACTGAATAATTAAAAAAATGATATTCTACACATTAATATATTTAAAAATACATATTAATATTCAAGTTTTGATTTTCATTTGTCTTAAAAGACTATGTAATTATATTTGAGCAAATTTTGTAACACATGTCTAAAAATGTTCCACATCAGTCATATTTTATTCTTTATATTACAACAAGGAAAGTCAGCTCAGTTGGTGTCAATAGCTCAAATATATTAATGAAAGGTAGGAGAATAAAATTTAAAAAATCTTTAATTTTATAGCTGATTCACCTCAATCATTTTACATCTGCTCTTCTCAAAAGCAGTAACTCGATTCTTGCAGTTTTTGTTTTGTTTTCTTACATATAAAGATGGCGCTGCTGTAACAGTGCTTGACTAGAACAAAACATAATATGTTAAAAATGAATGGCTTATAAGGCACACATTTGGAACAATAATTTATAACGGCAATTGGAAATATGACAAATTCATTGCCAAATGTTTTTTTAAAAATATGTAAATGTCATTTATAGTTATCTACCCTTCAATAGAATATCATTAGACTTGTGTTTATTACAAAATATATGACTAGTATTTATTCTTGAGAAATGACTACATTAAGTCTTTCATCTTAGCACTGTAGTCTGTATCAATTATGAATAGGTAAATGTATGTTGATATTTTCTTTGGAATTAATACTTATGATTCTGATTTCCAGTAATTGCACTTAGGTGCAAACACTTCTGTAACTATAGGAAGAATATAATTTTGTTGTATGAGATAAATAACTTTTCCAAAAAAATTTCCTATTATAGTGTATTCCAGATAAAGTATCAATTCTAAATATAAAAAATGTATCTGGAATGAATTTTAAAATGAAATACAATTTATGCACCATGGAAAATGATAGCTTTTAAAAATCTAATATTTTATCCTATTTCTAATATGTTTTTACAAGGAGGTTATTGTTACTAAACAGCCATTCAAATGGCAGTGTAATCAATTACCTCTTCCTTGATTTATCCAAGGAAGGAAATTCTTTTCTATTGCATAATTTATAAAATATTGTTTTTTCCCCATAAATTCATATCTAAGAATTAATATCATATATCTTCTATAGTTTAATAGCAGAATCAATATGTTTTTACAATTTGCTTACACAAGAGTGTCAAACATCTGTAATGACTACAGGATGTCTTAAAATCAGTGTAATTTTAAGAAATGTTTGAATTATTTTCGTTGATATACATTTAAAAACATCAGAAATTCCAGCATATCTTCTTAAAATTTCTTTAAAAGTTAGTTCCAAATTTAAAACTTTCTTTTAATTCCTTAATTAAAATGAATGTCTTATACATTATTAAATTTATTCTAATAGTGTGCCTTACGGGATTTTCCAGAAAAATGCAAGCAGTTTTTAAACCAGTTAATACCAGTCTGAAATTTCTGTAAGAAAATATTGTTTCAATGCTAGCATAAAGTTCAATCAATTAGGGTGGGTCATTTTTACTGGTCTTTGTTAATTATGAATTTCAATTTCGATTAGTTTAGAATAGACAGGAAGGTTTGGAATATGAATTAAAGCATTCCTAGTAGGTAATTTTACTCCTTGCTACGAAAAAAATGGACGGAAAAAATAAACAATAAAGAATCCAATCTATTATATTTAACCAATGAGTCGTTAAGAATGACGTATTTGTAATTAGATTGATTTAAAAAGTGCTTTTAAGTCTGAAGACAAAATCACAAATAAATTACTTTTAATTTTTTTAATGCCCTTATTCATGGAGAACTTATCGCACATGTGTTTTAATGCTATGAGCTGAAAGTAGAAATCCAGATTAAAAATAGTAACCCAGAACACCATATACAAAGTATGCATGATTAGATTAAATTTTAATGCTTTACATTGGATTGCATTCCTGTGAAAGTATTTCTGATGCATAATTTATATTATATATATTAAACATTTTCTGTACTTCTATTTAGTAAATTTTATGAAGAAAATGTTCTATTTAAATGTCATGTATAGTAAAGAAATAGCAAATTAGGGTAATAATTTTAAAATTCGATTCTCATAGAAATAAAATTTCATTAACTTTCAAAGAATTAAGAAATCCTAAACTGTAAATAGAATATAAAATTTTATTTCTTTTAAAGGCTAAATAATTTTAATTTACCATGCCACTTCAATTTTTTGGAGTATCACTTCGATTTTAAACTCTCATTGAAAAAGCAAATAAAAAATGCTGAATTTAGTATAAAATGTCTTAGAAAGAGAAACGTACATTAATGTATAAATATAAGCAATTATGTAAATCTTAAATAGAGATAAAAATAAAGGAAAATTGTTCATGCGTTCAATACAACGAACATGCAATTCAATAAAAAGATCATGTGCACGCAAGTGTTAGGGACAATTCATCACGGGCAATGAGAGCGCAGGTTGATTGTGAGAGACAAAAACTACAATGAGGGGCAGTCAAAGACATTTGCTGCAAAATCAAACGAATTCTTAGGTGAAATATACGAGAAGAAATTACTCAAGAGACTTTCTCGTGGAAGAATAATCGGAGAGCCAGCGGAAGCTCTTAGCGTGACCAGAGAAGCTGATCTCTTAGAAAGGTGGGTGCTGCCCTTCTTCAAGAAAACAATTGCTGTAACTGACTGATATATCTTCCTGCAAGTAAGAAGATTTCAAAACCTGTCAGCAAGCACCACTGCTAGAAAATGCATACAGCAAATGCATGCCATGAAAATTATTGTGGATCAATGTGTTTATACATCTTCCTAAAAGTGGCTATTCACCCACGTTCCTGAGCACTGTATTCCTTTGAAAATTGACTATTAGTACCATTGCTTAGAGCACTGAAAGCAGCACAAAAATGTGACATCTCATGGAGAGATTTGGGTCTTTTGTACAGCTGAGATTAATTTCAGTGCCAGTATTTGGAGAGGAATTTGAACATGATTTCATTTCTATAACATCACGGAAAGAGACGCTACTTTGTTCATGGAGTCTAGGAAGATATTATACCTAACGGGTGGAAAGAACTCTACGTTTATAACAGAGAATGTAACCAGAGATGTCTGTAGTAAAGAGATAGTTCTTTCCGAAGTACGTCTGTTCAGAGGTGCCATCGAAGCAGATTTGTTTTTATGAATGACAATGCTCAGCCACACCGGACTCTAGATATTCATCAGCTCCAGATTACATCAGGAAAATGAAAAAATATCTAGAATGGACTGGCTAGCGTACATCTCTCATTTAAATCCTATTGGACAGGAATGGAATGTTTTCGATATACGTCTTGCGGTTTAATTACGTCCTCTAGAAAACAGATTTTGACACGAACACGATGAAAAAGATGTTGATTGAAGAATTGGCAGTCTTACCTCAAGAACATTTGTGCAATCTGTTTCAAGTCAACTATTGCATTAGTAACAATGCATAATCCATACTAAGGAACATTTGTATGTTGTCTTCTTCATGCCAATCATGTGAAGATAGTCATAGAGTCCAGTGAACCATAACCGGTGCTTTATGTTGATGATTTAATAGTTCAGGCATCAACCACATCACTTGCCAGTGGCTCGAAACTACAGACAGTTGTATTTATTTATAGATTTTAATACCCTGAAATTGGCAGAACCATTCGCACTAGAGAAATATCTAGCCTAGTTTTCTTTTAAACATTTTTAATACGTGTTTTATTCTCTTACTTCGTGTGTTTTGAATAGTAATTTTTAGACTGAGAATTTAAATTAATGTTAAATTGCTTTTTCTAGCAAACAAGAACAATTAATTTTTGTTATTCTATTAATTAAAGATGATCAGTTACTGCAGATTTTAACATTCTAGATTCAATTTCAGTTTCAATAATAATAGAACATAGATTACTAAAGATTTGAATATAATAGACTTCAGAAATTTTGTTTTACTGTGAAATCCATAACTAGAGCTATCAGCTCATAATAAAAGCAAATTTAAATTAAAAAAACGGGGATAACCGATGTATTTTATCTTCAGTGACAAGATTTTGAATGAATAGCATTTCATATAAGTATAGTTTAACGATATTCAAGTTAGATCATTTCTTTTTTTCTACATTTTTTTCGCAATGATTGTATTTCAAGTACCAGATGTTATCAGAATTTGCAATAAATAGGAAAGGATTTATTTTTTTTTTCAACTTTACACATATAGTCACCCATAAAGAGATTAATTTAGAACAGCATATATTATGAACATTTTTATTAACTTATAGAAAAGTAAATTAGTTTGTAATCATCAAAAGGTAATTTTGAAGAACAATTAACGATTCTCATGGAGTACATTTTCCATGATGGAGAAGTAGAAAATATTTCGTGAATAAAAACAGGAATTTTTACATGTTATATCGAATAGCTATTTGAGAAAATATACACAAAATTTTAAAAAATATAAGAATTGACACAAGATAAAGGAGCATGATAATGATTTATGTTAGAAAATATAAATCTTATTTACTGAACATAATTTAAGTGAAAAATGCTTTTAATTTTTTTCCAATGGCGGATTGCATGCAGTTACAACTGCAACAAAGTGTATTAATCTATTGTTCCCTGATACCCAAGGAACCGGCCAGAAACAGCCGCCGAGGCTTTGCTCCGGGTGACCACAGGGGGTGAGCCACCATCGCACCGTCACACCTGCCATAGGGACCCATTTATAGGATAGGCATCATTCATACTTCATACACACACAAGGAGAGGACAAAGACAGGATAGAGAGAGAAAGTACATCCATGCCTGAACCGGGATTCGAACGCAGGACCTTCCTATCCGTAGTCAGGCACGCTGACCATTAGACAAGTTGGCCGGCTTATTTAAGAATAGTGCATCATTAAAAAAAATAGTGCAACACTTAAAATGGTAGAAATGTTAAGAAATATATCCATCAATCCATAAAAAGTTTCTTTCAAATTGTGAATATTTAGCAAAGATATTTTTTACTAGCCAAAATTTAAATATTTAATCTTACCTAATTTATATTTACGTGAAAAATAACAAAATACTTAAACACGATTAAATTTGACAATAGTGATTTCGTGTTTTTTAACCATAAGATGGTTGTTTCTTTCGTTACAGTTGAGATCCTGAGTACATTATTAGGATTCTCATTGGTTCAAAATATCCATGACATCAGATAATGTTTCATCGACGTCACATTGTATTGAAAAAGCATTGTAAATGCGATTTGTCAACGAATTTGCTCTTGCCTTCAAATCGCATTCTTCGAGAGGCAGCAAAAAAGGTAAAGTTCACCATCGATTGTCGGAGAAAATGGTTGAAATTCATTTTGTTAATAAAATCCTTTCTTATATAAAGACCAAAACAATTCGAGAAGAAATTTCATTGATTCAAGCCATTAAAACATGGATATTAATAGAGCAGAAAAGGCAAAATGAGAAAAACCAGACAAAGCATCCACTTTATAATTAGTTTAAATCGGCAAAAACAATTAAATTTTAAAAAATTTCACTAATTAATAGAATTTTAAATAAATAACTGCAATATTTATAAACAATCTTTTTCTAATGTAAAACTAAAAACTGCTTTGCTTACGCTAACTTTAAAAAAATTATCTTAATTAATGTTGCTGGAATAATAAAAAGAAGATTTGTAAAATATATTCACTAAAAGTTCGTTGAATTTTTTTGATATCTCATAATAAACTAACTGACCTATGGCTGATGCAAGACATTTTCGTGTCCACCCATGAATGATCTTTTTTAGGAATTTTTCATAGTGGGTATTTATGTGTCACATTAAAGGTAACGTGGAAAACTACATGTATATATATATATACATATATATATATATACATACATATATATATATATATATATATACATATATATATATATACATACATATATATATATATATATATATATATATTCCAAGCTGCCACCTCTGATATGCAAAACAAAAAAAAAACATCTAGAATCTGCAATTGCTCGAAAATTGCGCCAAGATAAGAACCAGCACTTTGCATCATTACGTACTCTGCTTTATGATTAGTCTACTATGAGCCTATTTTGTATTTTAAAGCTTTCTAAAAAGGTTTTAAACCAATAATTTTAGTTTTTCATCTATATTAATTTAATATTTAAAAAATAAGCAATATTATAATTTTAATATAAATGAAAAATAATTTTGATATCTATTCAACTATAAAATCTGTCGTTACTCGATATATTCTAATATTTTTTTCCAATGTTCGGGGTATATCGAGACGTATTGTCCCCTTATATTCAAGGAACCGACCAGAAAAAGTGACCTCTTTGCCACCGAGGTGTTGCCCCGGGTTCACCACAGGAGGCAGGAGATCATCACACCCTCACACATGCCATAGGTATCCGTTTATAAGGTAGGCACCATTCATATCTCATTTACACACAAGGAAAAGAAAAAGACAGGATTGAGGAAGAAAAAGTACATCCATGCTTTAACCATGATTCGAATCCAGGACCTCCCTATCCGTAGTCACGCATGCTGACCATTAGACAAGTTGGCCGGCTATATTCTAATCTTTAAGGATATTAAATATAATCAATGATTAATCAGAAAAGTGAATTGATTAAATATGTATTTAAATTATGAAATTATAACATGTTTTATAAAAAGGGAACGGTAAAAACATTTATGTAACTGAAATTTAAAGAACATGTTATAAACATATAAAAAAATTTAATTTTAAGTGAAAAATCCGAACTAAGTTTGTCACACAATTAAATTTGGAGCTTTATGAAATGAATAATGTAAACTTTTTTTTCCAGCAGTTTTAAGACAATGATTAATTTTATTAAGTTTGCTTGGCATAAAATCATTAATTCATTTTCTAAAAATTTATTTATAAAAATATAGATCATAAATTATAGTAAAAATATGTTAAAAGAATAATAGTTGGTGAGAATATTTTAAGTAAAAATAGATTAATTTCATGAAAAAGTTAAAATCAGGTTTCTTTGATTGAAAGTTTCAAGGATTAAGTTTGAATTTATTCCAAGTTAATAATAGTTTTAAGAATATATTACACTGAAATCAAAATTTTACTTATTGCGTTTTTTATTTAAATAATAACAAATAAATGCTTTTAATTTGCTCAAGCTTAATCTGTTTAAGTTTCTTTTATTCACTTCAGTATTTTTGCTACTGTTTTGTCCAAATTTTTTATGGCTTAATGGATTTCGTTTTTTAAAACTGAAGCATTTCTTTACAATTTTGTATGACTAATATAAGCAATTTTGAAACAAGCATGAAACAAGAAAAATAAAATCATTTGCTTCATTTAAAATTTTTAAAAACACGCTGCCAATATTTGGATAAATATACTATATTTTCAATTTTTATTATTGTAATGGTGGTAATATCTAAATATTATTTTTAGTTTATATAAATTGTCTTTTTAAGAAATTTCCCAAAAAGAGAGAGAAACAAATATCAGTTATCGTAAAAATGTTCGGAAAATTATATCTAAGTATAATAATTATAAGTTAATAATTTCGGTATCGTTTTTTAAAACCTTGAGAGAAAGAAATGAATTCTCGTTTTAAAAAGTATTGTATTTTTGAATAAAATAATCTTAAATTACCCTTAAAATAAAATTGAACATTATTTTACAAATTACCACAGTTGTGTAAGTATTAATGTAATTATATCATAAAATTATAATTTTACTGAATTTTCTCAGATTTAGGAACTTATTTAGTTTAAAATTTTTATCAAAAATATCATCATTTCTTTTTTTATCAAAAGCAACCGTTAAGTTTTTCCTTTAAAAATAAATTTTCAAGTATACTGAATTAAGAACTATCAAAATGTAGAGAAATTTAGAAAACGTATTACGTACACAAAGTTTTATTTAAAATACTAATAAATGTATTTTATTAATTACAATTTTATTTTTATAACATAAAAATGAAGTGTTTCATAAACTAATTTTTATATAATGTTTAGAAATATTTTGAAATAAAAATATAAAAGTGCCTAATATAAAGCATTATGTTTACTCATTGAATCCAGAAAAATGACAATAAGAAAAACATTTTCCAAATAAAAAAAACTGCAAAATACGTTCAGAATCTATAAGCAGTCTTTATGCGTAATCTAAAATTCACCAAAGCATAAAAGTTACAAAGACTTTTTAAGAGAGTTATTGGTATGTTTTCGTGAAAGTACTGCAGATGAAGGAAACTAACAGTTAGAAAAGTTTCGTACGACAAAATATTACAAAATAGTTCATAGGATAACTATTTTCTTGCTTACTCTCAATTGATTTGACCTCAACATTGATTCTACTCAAATCTAATATTGGTAATTTTGTAATATTAAATTAAAAATAAATTTTCAAATGCGTAAATTATATAAGTATTAATGCTATATTACTACAGGTGTTAAAAATTAAACTCAATTAAATACACTGTTGAGAGAACTTGAAGAGGACTGTTAACACAGAGGTTAAATAATGGATTCTTCTTACTTCAGAAAAATTAGTAGCTAAATTATTGTGAGATTTAAATTTAAATTTTAGAGTTCTCTTAAATCATTTTAAATTAAATATTTCAAATTCAACAGCAGTAACTTTTTATTTTAAAAAATACACTATTAATCTTACTTCAAAAAGTAATGTTTCCAATTTTTTTTATTAAGTGTAACTGGAAAGTATGAGTAAAAATAAATATTTGAATATTTAATTAGATAATATTCATAGAAACTTATGAATTCTGAATATTTTCAATTGAAATAAAAAAAAGGTTATTTAATATTGGAAAATAATGAAAAAAATTGATCATAAATTTAAATAAGCTATTTGGCTTCAAGAAACGACATAATATATGTATAATATAGTTTAAAAAAACAGTTAGAAATGTAAAGAGACTTTAATAACTAGTGTGTATACTTAATACAATAAAGAAAAATTATATTTCTCATACGGTAAAAAATAATTTTAACACATTACTTAAGTTACAAGTTTCGTATATCATTCTCAATATGACTGACAGAAAATATTAATTAAAAAAATCATGTATTTGCTAATAAATAATTGAGATGAAATTTGATGAATATTACTGAATACAATAGTATATTAAATATCATTAATTGAAATATCATTCAGAACATACATAAAGTATACTTGTACCGAAATATCTGTTATTCATAAGTAACAGGTATTTCGATAGAAGTATATTCTATATTTTGTTTTAAAATAATTTTCTAATGAATAAGGACACAGAAACTAAGAGCAAATATAGAAATTTCATTGGATAAATACACAATTTATAAATTTGAATGACTGTAAAATGAGAGGACTATCTTAAATTTAAAATTTGAAAAGTAAGATTTTAGTTTTTATATTTTTTATGTTTAAATGCTTTTCTAACCTAAAAAATGAAGTTTTAAACATAATTTTAATTAATGACAAAGATTATGTATAAAAAGATGAAATTTTATTTTACGTATAATTCTTACAGATTTAGCAGTTTTTCTATTAACTTTTTGAGAATGATTTTTTCTTGGGAATGAACTTTTTGCGAATGATTTTTTCTTGGGAATGAACTTTTTGAGAATGATTTTTCCTTGGGAATGAACTTTTTGCGAATGATTTTTTCTTGGGAATGAACTTTTTGAGAATGATTTTTTCTTGGGAATGAACTTTTTGAGAATGATTTTTTCTTGGGAATGAACTTTTTGAGAATGATTTTTTCTTGGGAATGAACTTTTTGCGAATTATTTTTTTCTTGGGAAAGAAATTTTTGAGAATAATGATTGAAAAAGGAAGCAATGTATGTACTAATTGAAATATAGTCGAAACACTAAAAAAATTTTTTTTTATTCAAAATACAATTTGAAGTATCAAAATATAAAAATGTTAAGGAATTTAAAGTTAATTGAACTCAATCATTTATAGCTTCAAAAATTATATTTTATACTGAATCATAAATTATATTTATACTGATCGTAAGATTTAAATTAAAACATTTTAATTAAACAAGTTTTTTTTTTCAGATTCAATATCCATAAAATAAAATATTTATGTTTTAAAATATGTTAACGGAACAACAAATAAAGGTAATTGTTTCGTATGTTATAAAAAGAGAGTTTCCAATATTAATTATAGATTTACAAGACATATTATTAAATATGATAACATTGTATGAAATATATAATAACTAATTAATAATTAAATTATTTCTTATAATTTATAATAAGAGCGCTGTTTAGAGAAGTTATAAAAATAAAAATAAAATGTGGTTATAAATTTTCAATATCTAAATATTGTCGATTATCATATGTTTTGAATCTAAGCAGTATTTCACATATACTGAACTTATAATGCTAAATGCTAATATTTGCAAGATTTCATTGTATTTACAAATACAGGGATTAAACATTTATTATAAATATTCATATTGATTTATATTACATATTAAACTCACTATGATTCAATGTAATTGCTGTTTACAGCAATATTAATTTTATTTTTAATACTATCCCCGTGGAAAAATTCATGTAAAAACATTCCTGATTTATACAGATTGCTAGATAGCATTTGCATATTTTATGGCATGGATATAAAGTTTTAACTAAGTTTTAATAGGTTAATAACTGGCTAATGTTTTGAGAGGAAAACCTTTACATTTGTAAATAAAGTTACAGGAAAGAAAATTTAAGAATTTTCCTATATTTACGTATATAAACATAACTCCTGAAAAAGGTCTTACATTAATCACATTATACAATCATTTCGAAAACGGGACAGTTTTAATGTATAATAACGCACTTCCCGATAGAGCTGACATCGTCGATGACTATCTGGGGAGTGAAGGGAATGCGCGTATGGCGTAGCCAGCATTTTCTCCCGATCTTAATCCCATTGAAAATCTTTGGTATGCTATCGGACGTGCTGTATCTTCACGTTTCCCACCTCCTGAGACTCTTAATGAGCTGAAAACTGCTCTACAAGAAGAGTGGCTATTCCTGAATTCTGCGGTGGTTGACCACCTAATTGAAAGCATGGTCACAAGGTTTTAACTTTGTATACAGATGAGGGGGATCACATACCCTATATATGTTCTTTCTTCATTTTATGCTGTTCATTTTCACTTTGTACATAATTTTGTTTAAATCTCCAGTATGTCATTTTCTGATAACTTACAAAAATTTAATATTGTTTTTATTTCTGTATTTAAATAATGATTTTATTTTATGCATAAATGTATATGCTACTTCTCTGAATATACATTTATCCCTAATTTTGTTGCAAGCAAAGCAGTATTTGTTAACTTTTTTGCATTTCACACCTTCGTGCTTAACTTTTGGAAAAAAGTGTACTTAAATTTCCTCTTATATTCAGTTTTCCTTGCTTACTGCATACTACTAATTATTTTAGATACATTCTTATTTGAATTAAACAAGATTTGTTTTTGTAGTTCCATAACAGTGAAAATTGCATTTTTTATACTTCCTACAGATAATAACAAATTAATTATAATGATGGTAACATGGAATAGAGCATTCAAAAATTTAAAATCACCATGAGCGAAAAAATAAGTAGACAGTTAAATATTATTTCAGTTATTCAAAATTATTTAATTTTAATTGTAGTTTTAAATAATTCGATATTATTTAGTTTTAATTATAACAAAGAAAGACGTGTTTTGGTTTATAAATACCATAACTTAATGTGAGATATCCATCAGAATTTAAGTAATTTATAATTCAAGTAATCTGAATATTTCTATTATATGAGACTTAAGAGTTTAAATATTTTACTAAACCGTTTTTGTTGAAAAAGTAAATAATTGGATAAATAGCTATTTTTTTCCGAAATTTTAAAGCCCTTAATCTGAAAAAAATTCAAATTGTTTTTTTTTTTTTCCATTTTTAACTGGAAAATATGAATGCTAGCTGCCATGAGTACATGAAAAATAATTTTTTGGTTCAGAAGCTAAAACAACTCAACCTTAATAGTTAGTGTTGTATCCATAAATTCTTAGACTGCATATTTTGCTTAAGTTGATGCAAATTGTGAAGCACATGTCATTGATACCATGTTGTGGCCAGCCTATGAATGCTAACTGCCATGAATAGATGAAAAATAATTTTTTGGTTCAGAAGCTAAAACAACTCAACCATAATAGCTAGTGTTGTATCCATAAATTCTTAGATTGCATATTTTGCTTAAGTTGATGCAAATTGTGAAGCACATTTCATTGATACCATGTTGTGGACACCCTAACAGATGAAAGTTCTTTTGAGACATTTCAGCATTGACTAGAATCTTCTGTAGACTCGGTATTGCTATTCGGAAAGGGTTTCATAAATAGTTGGCCATATTCACCTGTCGCAAAGGAGAAAACCAGGAAAACTCTCAAACACCCAAAAATCAATAGACAACATGTACTAGTGTAACATCTATCTCTCTTTGTTCAACAATGGCTGGTATCATATACTCCAAAAAACACTGTCTTATCTCAAATTAACGATAAAAACAATAAATATTAAAATATCTTTTTACACTACTTTATATAATTACAAAAAGTAAGTGATTTTTTCAAATGTATTTTCTTTTAACAGAAAATTTTTAAGGCCAAATCTGTGGAAGATATTTCTGGAATTAAAATACTTTCATGATTTTAAATATTAATAATATAAAAAAAAATTCTATGATTTGGGAAAAAGAAGTGAAGAGTCATTTAAATATTCATGAAATACGAAAAGCGTTTAAATTTGAGTAGTCAGGTCCAAAAACAATAAATACATTCAAAAGTACTTATAACCAGACTAATAAATATACTTTTAAAGATATCTGGAAAAGGGCTGTTTTATTAGTTAGTAACATTTTCAGAGACCCTGAATTAAACTTTGCATTGTTACCAATAAACTTTCGACTAAAATGGCAAAAATTCTTTTATATGAATACTGTTCTTTAATAATATAAACAATAAAAATTAAATTTTTGTTTGATTTTATTAAAATAATTAAAGATAATATAAATTCAATAAAAATGATTTTATCTTACTTAAGATAAGAAAAAGTATTTGTTTAAAATATGTTAGATAAACATGTAAGATGGAATGAAATTAGTTTATAATTTTCGAGTAATTACTAATGTTTAATTTCTTCCAGTAAACCTAGAAAATTTCATGAATAATATATTAATTTTCATTATTAGTTGGCAAATAATTTTCATAACAGTATTATTATATATGGTTTTGAAATTTTGAGAGAAATGTAAATATATAGTATTTCTTACTAGTTTATACTAGTTCATAATTTTGTATTAAAATTGTATTCATAGAATGTTTTTGATAACAAATGTTTAATATTTTATTTGCCGTCTCCCATTTTCTTACACAGAAGAGGTTTTTAAACGTGAGTGGTAAAGAATTATTCTTCTGCGATTAAAAACTTTTAAATATAGAAAAATATTTAATGCAGAATTGCAAAGTTTGATTAAAATTTTTCCAGAGATTTTATGTATCATGTTCTTTTAAAAATTAAATTTGTTGAAATTTTATTTTTGAAAACATGGAATAGCATGATAGATTACTGAAAATCCGTCATTTTACATTAAATGCCTAATTTACATAAATAAATATAAGCAAATCACAAAATTTTTTCTGTGTCTATATAAAGAAAAATGAGTAAATGCAATTGATAATTACGTAATTTGTTATTTATCCCTTTATTGTATTTATTGAAGTCATTAGCTGATTTTATTCTTTGTCTAAATAACAAAAATTAAGAAAATTACAATTGATAATTGTGTACCTCGTTATTTATCTATATATGCGTTGAACTTAATTACAGAGTCATAAATTAATTTCATGTGCCCATTTAAAATCTTCAAATATTTGTGTTATCCTAACATGAGCGATATTATAAATAATAAAAAGACATTTCGTAGTCAGGGTCGAATAGGTAGACTTGTTAAATTAAATTTTCATTGCAATAACTTATATCAAATTGACAAATTATACTGGTGGAGTATTTTATAAGATTATGTAAAATAATGAAGAAAGTTTTCTGACAAAGTTTTTATGAATAGCATAGAATAGTTCTCAATTACACTGCGTCCTCGTAAATCTACGTCCTTAACCCGGTTCACTGATCCCTAATTTCCATTGATGTAACATGAATCACCGAATTGCGTGTGGTGAATTCTTCAAAATTCCATGCTACTTTGCTCGACCGCTAGCTTAAAAATTCACAATGCTTTCCTTTCTTCTTTATCTTATATCTTCACTTTGATCACGAGAATGTTGATATTAAATGCTTCAAAACAGGTTTAACAATTATCATTATTAGCATAAAAATATAAATTTTGATGCAGAGAAACACAATCAGAACTATTAGGAAATGATTCCATGTTTTTATTGATTCAAATATAAACAGTGCTTGAGGGCATCTTATATTTAACCTCATTTAATTTAAAATTTTAGCTAACATTTTTGGCAGAATTATTACACATTTTACACAGTTTGTTTTTGCAGATAATAAATAATTTCTAGTTTACTGGTTATTAGTGATATATATATATATATATATATATATATATATATATATATATATATATATATATATATGTATACACATATATATATATACATATATGTATGTATACACATATATATACATATATGTATACATACATACATATATGTATATATATATGAGAAGAGTTCGTAATATGATTCATCAGTCACAATTTTATGAATTAATAATCAATTATTGTTACTAAGAAATTTTATATATAATTCAATTGTTATTTGATTAATTTATTTGTAGCTTCAATTGAATAATATTAAGAAGATTTCTGTTGTAATGTAGTAATGAAGATTGTAAATTTCACCTCATCATCATGTTAAATGTTTTTAAATATGGAAAATTTGTCTCCTCACTTTTCCTTAATTTCTTTAATATAGTGAACTTCACCTATGAATATTTTAATAGAATAATATAAAAAATAAAATCACGTTATTTAGAAAGAAGTTATTAATTATAAAAGAAATATAAATTAAATTTCAGTGGGATAATTCTGATGGGGTAACCACTCAATCAAGAATAATTCCTATTTGGAGTATACTTTCTTTTATTACATAACTGCACAAAGTTGTTAATTTTTTTGAAGAAGCAAGTATAGCTTTAAAATAAACCATTAAAATTAAAAATTTACATATAGTAGCGAAATTTATGTTATCTAAGCTTATTTTTTTGCAATTATATTGCTTGATAAACCAATTGTTAAGTATATTCTATCATTTAAACACAGTTTTCAATATTTTTATCTATTTACACTATTTTGTTTTAATTTGCTCTGAAAACAAATAATGTAAGCTAAAGCCGTGATTTTTTTCAAATCTGATAATTTAAAAAAGAATTTTTAGATCAATATTGGTTATTTCTATTTATCAATATATTGTCATAATTCATTTTGTTCTTTATTTCTATAAATAAATCCTAAATGTTGCATACGTAAAATGGTTTGAAACGTGTTAAACTAATGACTATGTTTCAATATTTTATTTACATTATAGATAAATATTATTTTCATAAACAATTGTATTTATGGGTAGTACATTTAAAATCTTACTCTTCAAGCTTAACCAATCAAACTGACTTCAATTGCGTAAAATTTATTAATACCAATGATGATTTGAAAATTAAAATGATGGTTAAACTACCAAGCAACTAAACGATGACTTATATTTCCAAAAAAACCAATTTCAGTTAAGATTTAAATGGTTTAGGGAAACATTTGTGTGTATTTCCATTGTAAATATAATTCATTTGATTGATTTGTTGATTAATAACGTGATTGTATGTTGAAAGGAAAACCGTTTGATTTAAACATGAGTAGCGGGTACTAAAAGTTCAATATGGCTATTAAATTACAGTAAAAATTTATAGGTACTTAATATAATATTCACCAATTAGAATCGCAGAATATAATATTTCGATTTACATGAATCTTTGCTTGATATCTGGTAAATTTGCTGCGATTTCCAAAGTATTCATCAAAGGAAATATCAAAAAAATCTTCCCTTTGTATGAATTACAATTTCAGCATACTTTTAATCATTGCTGATGATTTGCAAAATCGAAAAAATGCTGCGCAGTTATTTATAGACAGCTAAAAATAGCAAATGTAGTATTATGTGCTAAAGACTAGGTTTTGCAATTTTCAAAACATTTCCATTTAAAAGCACAAGATTTTATAATTAGCGACATTCTCTTTTAAAAAGATAAACCACGCAAAATAGTTGCATTCGAGTTCTAAAGAAAAACAATACAGATATTTTTAAACTATTAGAATGAAAATATCAAAAATTGGCTGTAGCATGAAAATTCAAAATACTTTGAGTTAAAATCACTTAGAATCTTTAGAAATTCCAGTAATTTGTTTAATCTGCTTAACTATTTTCTTCCTTTTCTACTATAGTGTGGAAGTTTACTGTAGATAAGAGATATTGTTTAATCAATGGCATAGTGAGCTTGGCTTGCTCAAGAGTGTTATAAGTAACAACAACATATATTCTTACTACTTAATTTTTATATATTCCATTCACCTTATCAAAACTCAGCATCTGGAATAGCATTTAAAGTTCAAGGAATACTTTCTTTTAGAAAGATTTTATCACAAATGGAAAAAATATTTGCTCCTAAAAATATTTGAATGTACGCATATTTATGAAGTTTTAATAATAAACTATAATAATATATAATTTCAAGTTATTAAAGTATTTCGTATTTATGATTTATATTTTGTCGCGTGTTTTATCTGGTGTACATGGGAAAGGACAACAACATTCAGAAGTAAAGAGTATTTATTGACGCCGACAATGACTCCAGATAAGAATACGATATGAGCGCTGCTTTTTTTTTTTTTTTTTTGAAACGGAGATCCATTACAGGCAGAAAGTCCGAATTCTTCCCCCAGTTTTACATAGACTTCTAATTTGGGATTCGAACTCGTGCCCACTCGGTGACAGCCGAAGATCATAACCATCATAATGTCGGAGAAGCATGGTTTATATTGATTTAATTTTATATGACATCATTATTTTATCAACACACAAAATTTGTTTTCATTTTTTCTACATCTTAATGTCTTCAGATAAAAATCGTGTTATGTTTTTATTACTTTTGTGAATAATAAACTATTGTCAAAACTGTAGTTTTTATCTCGTAATAAAGCAAAAAAGAGCTATGAGTAAAGTTTTTAATCATATCTAAATTAATAATCATTCATAGTTCTTCGGTTGTTTTCCACAATTTTTTTTAAAGTTTTCATAAGTCTGTGTAACGTTTTTGAAAAAGACTTTAATAAAACCCGTAAATTAATTTCTACATCTATATAAATTCTATATTTAGCGAGGCACTTTTGAAGAACAACAAACACAAAATCCTAAATTAATAAAATCCTCAATGCTGAATTTTAGAGGAAAGGGAGGCATAAAATAATTCGGTCACTTGGTATGAAGAAAAGAGCTTTGTTTAGTTTTTTCATTAGCAGAGGATTTTTGTTAAACATAAATATTGTTACAAATTTATAAATAATTATTGTATGTCTTAAAATATCTCAGACAGATCGGAAATGCTCACATTTTGGGCAAAAATTGCGGTATTTAGACGTATTATACGTTAAAAGTGGATTTTCTAATGATTTGGTGACTTGGCGATGTTTTGGCGAGAAAACCTGGCGACCATTGGCGAGATTTTTGGTGACTTGGCGATAAATAGATATTTCTGGAAACATCCATCACCTAAGCTCTAGGACAAATATTTAGCGAGATAGCCTAGAAGCTTCCAGAACCTTGGCGAAATTGGTAGATTTCCCCGCCAAGTCAAGTATAAATACCGCAGCCCGACTTGGAAGGTTTTAGTTCTGTAAAGACAGTCAGTGAATGAAGACGATTAGTCGTGACTGCTAGTTTAGAGAGTCTGTTCTCTGTCTGAGGTATTTGAGACCTGTGATTGGAAGCTGTTACTTATTGTATCTGACGAATTGTATCTGCATAATTGTGATTGTTACAGCTGGTATATCTAGTGAAATTTTTACGAATAAAATCTTGTGTTCATTGAATGGTTGCTTTATTCAACTCTCAATTTACTCGAAGCTCGGTGCAATATATTCTTTTTTTTCATGCATATAATTATTCAAATTTTATTTTAATTTAAATTTAAGAAAGTTATATTTTATTCTATAATGTTACAGTATAGTAATATTGAACAATAAAGAGGATACTGATGATAGTATACGATTGCACGATTATAAAATGCTTTTACATTGAGTTAGGATGAAATGCCAAATAATTATAACCTCAAAGAAAATATTTTATTTATTAACAAAATAATTCTAAATGTCTTACAGCAAAAACTTCAAATGTGGCCACCTTTATTTCGAATTAAATTAAAAATACAATTTGGCATACTATTTACAACATTTATCAGGATTTCTTCTTCTAGAGAATTCCACGGATCTTTAATTACATTTTTGAGTTCTTGAATAAAGTTGTACTCTGGATTTTGGTCGTATATTTGATGAACTAATATTCTCCATACGTTCCCGATGGGGTTGAGATCTGAAGAACGGGGAAGGTGTTGTAAAACAGGGATTTCCCGTTAATTTAACCAGTTTCTGCTACTGGCACTTCGAGGAATTGATGCATTATCATGCATAAATGTAAAATAAAAATCATTTTCTTCTAAAAAGGGGATCAATGAGCTATTTGAGATTTCTTGACAAAGTTCACTATTCATTCGATTCTGAACAAAGGTTAGATGAAGCTTTCCGGGGGCACTAAAAGGTCTCCAAGTCATCGTACTTCTCCCTCCAAAATTTCGTTTTGAAAGGTACTTTGTTTCTTTGTGTAAATCGTTCCAGAAGTATCTGTACCCATCAGGCCCATTAAGATTCTATTTCTTTTCATCACTCCAAATGATTTAAAAATAAATTTGAATCAATGAACTTATTGTGTCAATAAAGTAATAATGTAAAAAAGTAATGAATTTTTACTAACTTTTGTCCAGTCTGTGTTGCCGTCCTAATTCTAAACTTCTAACTTTATCAGCAGCATCAATTGCGAGTGCTTGGTTCAATTTCATTCTCGTAATGTTTATATATCGCTTTAAAACATTTATAACAGTTTCTCGATAGACATCAAGTTTCAAAGAGTAACAAATTTGTTCACAAGATTTAGAAGAATGGACGCTTCACGAAAAATACGTTTTTTATCTTGTTCTGACAGCTTCGGTTCACGTCCTGAACCCTTTTAGACAAACATTGATTTGGATAATTTAAAAATTTTTTAGTATTTTAATGGTACGATCTTTTTGTCTCCGAGCAATTTCACGATTGCTGATTCCTGGAATGCTGTAATTTGACCTTTTTCATTTTTGTTTAACGATAATCCACGAGGCATTCTACTTACGCACACAAAATAATGTCCAAATATAAATCACAATCAGACCATATAGCTAAATAAATAACAAAGTTAATTAATTAGTGAGGTTATGAATGTTCGGAACAATTTTTTAATGTTTCTGAATTTTTCCTTTGTCATATATAATTCGATTACAAAATGAATAGTGGTAGGTAACTAAATAACTTTGCATACTTAAATAATGTTTTATCGGCATTCTGTCTGTTTGGGGATTTAAAAAACGATATTTTTAGATGAGGTTATAATTTTTTGGAGAACTTTATTAGAGAAGAATCTCATAAATATCTTATATATATATCTATTAGTAAAGGCAAAAAATTTATTTTCACAAGATATTAAAGTGTTTCGTAAGCAAATAAACTGCAAATGGTGTAGTTAATTAATGCATATTCATTGAAACTTTCTATAGGACAAATTTTCAAGTTATAATGTAACAAATTATGTATACTTACGTACACAATATATTACATGTGTACAACACACATATACGTACAGAGACACACACGCACACACATATACACACATACACACACACGCACACACACATACACACACACGCACACACATATGCACACATACACACACCACACACATATGCACATACGCACACATATGCACACACGCACACATATGCACACACGCACACACATATGCACACATACACGCACGCACGCACGCACACGCACGCACGCACATACACGCACGCACGCACATACACGCACGCACACACATACACGCACGCACGCACATACACGCACGCACGCACATACACGCACGCACGCACATACACGCACGCACATACACGCACGCACGCACATACGTAATGCGCACGCACACACATACACGCACGCACACACATACACGCACGCACACACATACACGCACGCACACACATACACGCACGCACACACATACACGCACGCACACACATACACGCACGCTCATATACACAAATATATTATATTCATTTAACTATTACTTACATTTTATGTCATTTTTTATGTATAAGAAATATTTATATCATTTAAAAAACATTTTATCTGGCATTTTAATGAAAAATTATCATTTTCAGTATCGAAGTTCTCATATTTTAAAATAATGTTGGTTTTTATTTATACTACGCATAAGTAAAATAATAAATAAAATCTATGTGAGGAGATACAATTTGATTCTGAAGTTTTTTAAATAATCTCATTATAAAAAATATCTTCAGAAATATTTATTTTTCAAAATTTAAATTTATAAAAACACTCTAAGATTTCATTTAAGAAGAATTTTTTTCTTGAATTAAAAACAGAAGTAATTACAAGAAAGATATTTTTTAATTTTTTTTTTCATTAGTTCTTTAAAGATTTTAATTCTGAGAGAATTCTTTGTATACTCTATTTACATAATTAAACAATTACGAAATCATGTAATTATACGAAATTCATTACATAAAAAAATGTTAGATAAAAAGGTTATTAAGATGGATTACAATCCGACATTATGTATGTTAAATTTATTTCTGGTAACGTCAAGAAATGCCATTAGTTTATCTTCGTTAATGGAATCTAGTTACTATAATTATAATAATATGTTATTAAATCCTGGAGTATTATTTATTTTATAAACTGTGATAAAAGAGCTTAAAGACATTATCTAAGCTTAATGTTTGTATTTTTCAGCAAATGTGTGTGTATGTGTGTTTTTGTTCTTAAAAATAAAATGCACATATTACATAGTTCCAATTATTATTTTTATTTCTTCACTCCAAAGATATTTAAATCTAAATATGTGTTTTGTATTCAAATTTAATTGATAAGTAATTAATTTAGTGAATTTTTAAGGATATTCACAAAAGTTTGTACATTAATATATTTTAGTGTTTAATTAGTCCACTCATTGTAATATGAAATATTTAAATAATTTTTATTCTTATACTTTGTTTGCATAAAATATGCCAATAATTTATAAAATATTTATGGCTTCACTTTTTTATACTTTCAATTAAGAGATTTTACATGTACCTCTGTTTTTAATGTTAAATTATAATGAAATAAATTCATTAATTAAATTTGTGAAATTATATTAAATTTGATACAATATAATTAAAGCTAGTGACAAGCCTGCTTATTTTTCTATTATTTTAAATGCAGATCTTTAAAATCATAAATCTATAAGTAGCTCCTCTCTCAAATATATTATTCATACAAAATTTTGCTTATAGGAATTGACTGTACAATTTAACATTTACTTGCATATATTAGACCAGTTTAGTCTTTCTACGACTGTTTTAAATTCGTTAGTAATTTATAATTGCTAGTGTATTGATAACTTTGTAATGTAAAATTATAGCCCATAAATGCTTCTACTTGCCATTAACGATTTACTTGATTTTTCTTAAAAATTAATTGATTACGACTAATTGGACTATGTTTCTCTGTCACCTCTTATTTATATGACATTTTAAAAATTATTAAACAATTAATTTTTCATTTGGAAAAAGTTCATAACCTTGCAAAATTTTCTTTAACATTACCGCTACTTGAGTTTTAGAATTCCTAAAATTAAAATATTTCTTTTCCACTCATTTAAATATTACACGTCAAATCAATGTGTTAGTAATTTTGACTCTTCAAAAATTTTTTTTCTTCATGATTGAAATAAAAAATGGATAATTTATTAGAGAAAAGAGGAGCTTTGCAGTGAAACTGTTTTATTCAATATTGACAATTCCTTAATTATTGAAAATGCTATTTTCAAAATTACATTGTATTGATAAATGATGATTTCAATTAGTGATTTTGTGTTTTCTAAATTAAGTTTTGATTACCAAAACCACATTATACGTTTTTTATATCCATTCTATTCATGTTTTTCAGATTATATATAATCATATGCAAATTTTAGTTTATTTTACGTGAATTGTTTTTATCAAATAAAGTTCAATTGTTTGTAATTTAGTAAAAAGAAAATATTAAGCGAACATATTTTAAATGATTACTTAAATATATTGTAAAGAGTGAATTTGAAAATTAATCCCTTTATATTTTAAAGTTTCACATGTTTATTTTTTTGTTCCAATTATAGCGATTTTCTTAAATCTTTATTTTTCAATATGTCCAATGAAAATAACTGCTTATAAACCCTATTTCAATGACTTTGTAAAGAGATACTCCATTTGACGATGTTAAGGATTTCAGTATATTTTCTTTCGATTTCTAAAGAAATTTTTATTATTTTTCGGATATTTGAGGAACATTTATTGTTTATGCAAAACTTTTACGGATATAATTTTAAATTTCACTTAAACTAATATTCTTTCTGCATTTTGCAAATATTGAAAAGACAAATTTGTGATTGCAATAATTGTTATTCTGTTATTTAGAAGTGTTTGAAATATAGACTTTAAAAAAGTAAAATTTTATGAGTTTTATGTTCCACAGCTTTCCTTCGATTTAAAACAGCTAAACATGTGATAAGGTATTAAAGGTTTTTGAAGTGCTCGTATCATTAAAAATAATCAATACTTTTATAACATTAAAATGCTGACATTTTATATAAAAAATAGAGTATAAGCGTATGAAAAGTAACAAAAAAGTTAAAGGAAATAAAACACTGAATGTTATGTGCCTTTTTTTTAAGCATATAAAATTGATATTGATATATTATAAGATAGAGGAAATGTTGAAAATAGTGCAAAATATCCATGTAAAATTAGAAAAAACCACGGGTATCCTAATAAATGAAAAACTATGAATGATAGAATGTAAATAATATAAATATGGATATTTCACATGTAATGTAATTTAACAATAAAACTTGTTTATGCTAAAGGTTTTGTAATATTACTCAAAGAGAGAAAACAGGGAAAAATGTTTGCAAGCACATCTTACACAGATTTCAAAATTGTTAAACAGTTTGTATCCGTAAGTTTCTAAGATGTTACTGTTGTTTCAATTAATAATTTATTTTCAAGTCTTCAACATACATTGTATTTTACAGAAACTATTTAGAAGAGACAATTTTAAACACAATATCTGATGAAACTAACAAAATCAAATTTTCATGAATTAGTATGGTAAGAACATTGTTTCTCTTAATAATTGTTGGATGGATTTAAGAGCGTTTGAATGACTAATTTAAAATTATTAAAGAATAAATGGAATATTTTAAAAAGTTTCAAATAATAATTTTCGAAAATATGTATTAATAAAAAATGAATTAATCTATCGCACTTAAATAATTAGTTGTCCAACACAAAATTGAAAGACTCTATAACCATAATGAACTATAAATATCGAAAATAATTTTGTAAAACAAAGAATTAAAAGTAGTAACATATCTAGATGAAAGTCAAATTTTGAAAGACGTATTATATATTTCCATAGAAATATTATTAAATTTACATTACATAAATAGATTGGTTTTTACATTTTAGTAGATATTGAAACTGTTGCTTGAATGCATATTTATAGCCGCTATAATAAGCATATCGAAACAATATATAATGTAAATTTAATATTTGTATTTAATGAGTAAAATTTTGAGCATAAATACTGTCATGCTAATTTTTTAAGCTGCTAATAGTCAAACGTCAGTTCAGTATTGGTTAAATTTTGTCAAATTTGAGATATTTTTTTATTTATTACATTTTATTAACAAAGCAAATAAAAAAACTGTAATGGGAGACTGAGATACTAATAAACTGCAATTTTAAGGATTTTATCTTTTTTATACATTTGCTTATTCACATCCATTTTCTCGCTTTTTCCAATAATCTTAATTTATTTACAAAAATATTAAGTTCATTTGGACTAATTGTTAAATGCTTAAGCCATTAATCTTAAATTTATATTTCGTAAATACTTTATATACTATTTTGTGAACACATTAGAAAGTATTATTTTATTTATAATATTGTCACATATTGCCATAATAAAATTGAAAAATAAAATTAATTTTCTACTAATTCGCATAAGCTAATATTACATTATTTATTTAATTATTTCCTGCTTATAAGCTATAGAAATTAATTTAATGTACCGAAATTGAAGTTATTTTTTTTTTAATTTCAAAAATTGGTAAAATAAGAAAGTGCTTATGATTGCGAAGAAAAAAAGATATGCATTTCTCTTTTAAAAACTAATTAAGTATATATTATGAATATTGTAATGGAGCAAGGAAAATTATTTCACAAGAATTGTTACTCAAGAATGCATCTAAATTCAAAAATTGTGGATTATTTTAGGTTATTCATGCATTTCGTCTCACAGGTACTTGAATAGAAGAGGATAACTTAGAAAATGCATTCTTTTTTTAGTTTTTTTTAATGTATTACAATGGAAATGCTCTTTTATAGGGTTGCTAAGTAATGACCTACTTATAAATCTCTACTGAATCGCTTAAAATTCGAATATATTTTGCAAAAGAGAATAAATTTCCACAATTCTCTGGTTCAAAAAAATAATTTTTTTTTTGGTATTTTAGTATGTTCTATGTTGTTTCAAGTGAAACTTTAAGTTCGAAAATATTATTCTAAAAACAAAACAAATGATCCTTCAAAAGAAAACCTATTTGAAACAACAACTGAAATTTAATAACGATCCAAAAGCAATGATCATGTATTTGTTTATTTTGCGAAACACTTTAGTATTATAGGGAATTTCTCAAAGAAAAAATACTATGGTAAAATGAAATTTTCTGTAAGTTTATACAATTTCAATTTGAATAATATTTATGGTTGCATCAAATTATACACTCAAATGAATATACATTAAAGAAGAAAAATTGAAAGCACAGATATTTTCAATAATATACTAGTAAATTAGTAATATAGATTTCTTTTTAAAATAAAATCACCTTACGTATATAGTTTGCATGCTTCACCATTTTTATTTTAACACGAGTTTAACATTAAATTGTTGTCTAAAATATCTTTCTAGAATAATTTATAAAATCCATGTTTTGTTTCATACTAAATATTTATTTATAACTCAGACAGTTAATTAAATTTATAAAAAAGTGATAACTGTGTCATATAATTATCATATTAAAAATTTACAATAATAGTAAAACATTAGCATCTATACTTTTTTTATTTTAATCTAGGATAATGTTCTTCGTGTGCATTAATAACAAATTTATATTGGCTTATTTTAATTTAATTTATTAAGTGAGTTAATTTTTTATACTTCTCGGTTCAAGTCTCTTATTTTAACATTATTATTAAGCACGATGAAAAATCACATATTAATATATCATTTGGAAATAAAAAAGAAATATATTTAAAAGATTAATCTAAAAATAAGATCAAAAATTTATCTAATAGGTTAATCTAATTAATCTAATTTAGTTTAAATAAAAAGTTTAATCGAAAAATAAAAAAGTGAAAACGTATAAAATATTAAAAAACTCTTTTTCAGAAGAATTGTTTTTGCAAGAAATTTTTTAAAAATTTGTAAATTTTTTTTATCTTGAATTCGTAACACTTTATTATCTCAAACACATTACTATCATTGAATTAATGCAGTAAATTTTAACAAGTCTATCTTTCTTAAAATGAAATTGCTGTGGCAACATATCAGACGTTAAGTGAATTAAAGTGACAATTGATCCAATAAAACTGATTTGTCTGGATATTCTAGTATCAATAATTATAATCGCAGTAATTTTTACTAATTTTTATTTCTATCTTTATAACTGATAGGAATTAACAATATCACTTCAGTCAGAAAAAGTACCTACATTTGTATGAATAAAGTAAACCATTTCGATAAAATATTATAAAAATATTCTGACTTTAAACTGTTCTCCACAAAATTGTGGAGTAGCTTTAAGATAAGCTTTCATCAATAAATTATGCAGCTCTTCTTTTTCTAAATATTGAGAGCCTAAGCTGTTTTGTGGTAATATTTCATAATTTTCTAAGTGTTTGTTTATGTAAAGTTGGTAATAAAGATTTGTATGATAATAGAAGCATTCCTATCAGAATTAGTCTTACAGAATAATAAAACAGCCGCGGGTAATTGTGATAAGAAAAGGTAGCCAATAGGTGCATTTTATGAACAAATTATTTTTTCTTCTAGATTATAGTTATATTTCAAGCTCATGGTTTATTTATCTTTGAATTAGATTAACTATTAAATGAGAATGTTTTGTATTAGAATTGTAATAAAAAATGTTCGCTTATAAGATAGAAAATATTTATTTAGTCCAATATAACATCATAAATATTAATAACTAAACCTTAGTATCAAATGTAACTTATGTTTTAATATTAAAATACAAATATATACTTTATTAATCTAGAAAATATTAATATTTAATAATGGTTAATTGGTAATGCTAATCAGTGTGTTTTAAATCGTTATGATAATTTATTCCTTTCAGCTTATATTGGTGGTAGAAAGTTTATGAATTGATTCAATCTATTGAAATATTTAAATGTTATTGATTCTTTGAAGTTTAGAAGCCTCGTAAAAGCAGGAGACACCTAAGGCTTGATTTACCACCCATAGATATATCATTTCACTTGGAGGACATTGCGACCACACCTATTTAACATGATTTAGTTAAGAAAAGAACTCACTGCCTTCCATTAATGAGGACGGTGTCTGTATTACTAAAAGAAAAATTTATGTATTACTAAATGAAAAATGTATGATGATTCTCCTCTAGGTAAACTTATAGAAACTTGTGGACATTTTATGATGCTAAATACTTTTCAAAAACTTTACATAAATACCGTGATCTCATTCAGTTTAGGAATTCTATAAGAAAGAGTAAAAAAGAATTTTTACAATGGAAAAATATAAATATATTTGTTTAAAATTGTAATAATTTTAAGTTACTTCAATATATAATTTTACCGCGACATAATTCCATTTACTTTTTTTACAGAACAAAATTTGAAATTTATCAACATGATTTCATTTTCTTCTTATATTAGAATGACTTAATAATCATTTAACAACCTACTAGAGTTTTATTTACGTTTGCGAAAATATCTCATTTGACATCCTTTTGTTGGATTCGGAATGCGAAAATGCCATTCTGAATCCAACAGAAAGTCTTAAAGGTTATTGAAGTTTTTTTTGAGCTCATTATTGTAAATTTATAAATATTTCATAAATGTTAGAAAAAGTAAAAACTGAGAAGATTTTCAAATACACTACTTGCCATTAAAATTGCTACACCAAGAAGGCGACACGCTACAGACGTGAAATTTATACGAAAGGAAGAAGGTGCTGTAATACGCAAATGATTAGATTTTAAGCGCGTTGAGACAAAGCATGCGCCAGTAGCGACACCTACATTGTGTTTAAATGAAGAAATTGTTCAGCCGGTTCCTCATACACAAATTGCATTTGAACGTTGTTGCCTGGTGAAAAGTTGTTGTGATGCCTCGTGTAAGAAGGATAAATGCGCACCAGCACGTTTCTGACTTTGATAAATGTCGAATTATAGCGTACCGGGATTGCGGCTTATCTTATCGCAGTATTGCTGCTCGTGTCGGTCGAGATCTAATGACTGTTAGCAGAATATGGAATCGATGGGTTCAGGACGGTAATACGGAACGCTATGTAGGATCTCAACGGCCACCTATCACTAGCAGCCACGAAGAGAGGCATATTATCCGCATGGCCGTAATGGATCGTGCAACCACGTCACGAGCCGTGAGTCAAGAAACGGGGTCGTTTGGAAGACAACAAGTGTCTGCACGAACAGTTCGACGACGTTTGCAGCAGCATCGAATCTCAGCTCGGAGACCATGGTTACGGCTTCCCTTGACGCTGCGTCATAGACAAGAGCACCTTCAATGGTATGATCAACGACGAACCTGGGCGCACGAATGGCGAGACGTCATCTTTTCTGATGAATCCAGGTTTTGTGTACAGCATCATGATGGTCGCATCCGTGTTTGGTGGCATCGTGGTGAACGCACACTGGCAGCGTGCATTCGTCATCGTCATACTGGCCCAGCACCTGGCGTGAAGGTATGGGGTGCCATTGGATACACGATACACGTCTTGGTCACCTCTTGTTCGCATTGACGGTGCTTTGAACAGTGCACGCTACATTTCTGGTGTGTTACGACACGTGCCTCTACCCTTTATTCGAGCCCTGCGAAACTCTACGATTCAGCAGGATAATGCCCGACCGTTGTTGCCGGTATTGTACGGACCTTCCTTGATACGGAACATGTTCGGCTGTTGCCCTGGCCAGCAGATCTTTCACCAATAGAAAACGTCTGGTCAATGGTTGCCGAGAGACTGGCTCGTCACTAAACTCCAGTCACTACTGTTGATGAACTGTGGCATCGTGTTGAAGTTGCATGGGCATCTGTACCTGTACATGCAATCCAATCTCTGTTTGACTCAATGACCAGGCGTATAACTGCTGTTATTACTGCCAGAGGTGGTTGTTCTGTGTACTGATTTCTCAGGATCTATCCAGCCAAGTTTTTTGAAAATTGAATCACTTGTTGTTTCTAGTATAATATATTTGTCCAATAAATATCATTTTGTTATCTGCATTTCTTCCTGGAGTGGCAATGTTAATGGCCAGTAGTGTATTACATTATCTAAAACAGTTCAAATAACAGCCATGAAAGAATTTGTATCAAAACCTTTGAAACATTGTCATTTATCTTTTGATTGGTTATTTAATGTAATTTATTTTTTTGAATTTGGGAAAATTGCGAAAGAAACCTGAGTCATTTCTGGAAAATTCAAGCATCGAAAATATACAAGCAGGTGGATCATGATTTATAACATTATTATTTTTGAAGGAAAAGTTTGAATTTATTGCATAACAACCAAAAATAATTGAATTTAATATAAATTACAATAAGCGATACGTGAAACTTAAATAATACAAAACTCAGTCTAGGAACACGCATACATAAAAGGAGTTGTTTTCAATAATTTTCAATGCGTCATAAATTGTTCCTATTTACTTCTGAGTGAGTATGAAGAATGAGTTCTTAAATATATAGTATTATTTAGTTCATTCTTGTAAGAAGCGTGTTTGCGATAGCCTAGTGGTTATTTCACCGAACCAAAGAAAGGGCTGGGTTCGATTCCCAATGCTATCAAGGACCAACTGAGTTTATGGACTATACGTGGTCGACGAATCTGTGAAATGAGAAATATTGTAGTTTTTTGCCGAGCAGTTACCATGGATGAAATGTTCTTGAGGAAATTTTCCTTACCCTCCAGATCAAAGTCAAAATTGATTGATAGAATTTTCTGGGGTGATATCTATCGGAATAGCTTTAGAACAATGAATAACTATCTAACATTCTTTCTCTGACCATCGTAAAATGTAATATCAAATATCGTCACAAATGTCACACCTGTCACAAATGTCTTTGAATACATTCATAGTGTATATCTCTTCTTAAATTTTAAGGAACATTTTAAAAACTTCTGTTCTAAGAAACCTTCGTTAAGCTTTTGAAGAACCGTTTAGTGTTTCAAAACACATTTCGCTTTCATTTTATACTTTTTGGTGTTCGTATGACGAGGTATGTACTTATATTTAAAAAATAACCAATTGAAAAAAAACACAAATGTTACAATTCATTCATCATGTATAATGCATAATATATCCTGGTTCTTCTTCTATCCGTATCATGGGAATAGAGTACTGAATGGAAAAAAAATATTAAAAAATGCGAATAAAAGTATATTATGTGTCCATTGATAGGCATGTATCGATATATTTATGTTTATGTCGAATGCAAAAATTTAGTAGACATTTTTATGATGTTCCATTATGCTTAAGTATTACAATACTTTTGATGAAAAATTAACACTTTTTTATGATTAATATTGACACACTATTTTTGATACTTTCTATTTATTCATACCGTAACAGTGCTAAAACAGCTTATAGGAATTTTATAATATTTTGCAAGTGTACATATTATTTATATAATATGCTTATAAATTAGCTCATAAAAATGGGAAGAAGCTTTAAAATATTTAAAAATGCATCATCATCTTTTAAAACCATTGTAAATCATGTTTATTGACAAGAGTATGTTTCGAAACTTTAAACAGTTATTTGAAATTGAATTATGTATTCTTAATAAATGTAAATAACTCAGTATTAAAATTAAATTGACTTTTTAGTAGCTTTTGGAAACAGCAAGGGAAATTTAAATGTTAATTTTAAAATTATTAATAGGTAAACTTGCATATAACCATCCTATACAATTTATATTTGCTTATAACAAATTAAACAAGCAAAATTAACGAAAATGAGAAATGTTAATTTAAACTTAATGTATGCAGTGATAGTTTAGAATCAAATTTATTAAAATAATAGTGCTTTATGAATTACATTATCTGAGCAATATTTATGTGGAACTGTAAAACTTATGCTTCTAACGAAAGAAAATTTCCAATTATTTTTTCACATATTAAAATGGTATTTATTATTGGAATATAATTTTAATATTTTCTTTTATATTATAATTCAGTATTTTTAAGTATTAGAATAATCCACCGTATTTATAATAAAATAATAAAGTATATCTTTTTACCATTACGTATTAAAGATGTTTTTACTGTTATATGAGTTTTAGAGATTTTTAGCATTTAGTTTTTTTTTGTCTTGGGCCAGTTATGCTGACAATATGGGGTGCACTGCTCATCTTTCCTATACTGAACCATATTTGATGTGGAGTCTGACTGCTTCAATACACACATGCCACAGGGACCCGTTTATGGGTTAGGCAACCTTTCACACCTCATTCATACACAGAAAGGACAAAGATAGGATAGACAGAGAGAAAGTACATCCATGCCCGATTGTGGATTCGAACTCAGGACCTCCTTATCCACAGTCAGGTACTCTGAGCACTAGACAGGGTGATCGGCAGTATTTACTTTTTCATAGCTTAATACACTGCTTCAAAAAGTAGAAGGGATCTAGGGGTTTTTTCAAATAAGAGAAGAGCTTTGAATTTTTACAAAATTACTTTATTACAGTACATATAAGAAGTTATTTACAATCAGATAGCTATATCTGCCACATGAAACTTCTTGCTCATTACACTCAAAAGTGAATTTACACCATATCCTACTGAATGAAAAAAGTAGAGAACGACAGTTCAAAATAATGAAAATAAAAGTCTTGTTAATAAGGAATTCTTCTGGAATTTGCATTAAATAATTCAACTACACAGTTTATCATTGAATTATATAAGTCTTGAATTGCGGTTTGACAAAAAGTTTCCTAAACACAATTCATAGCTTCTCATATGGATCATATGGATAGTAATATGGATCTTTTATCGAACATCAAGTTCGATAAAAGATCCATATTACTTGCCCCCCTCTCCCCCGCGTGAACACGCCAAACAATTAATGAACACGTATTTTCAACAATATTGAAGTCTTGACTGTTAGCAGGCCAAAGAAAAACCAGTAGATAATTTGTTTCAAACCAATTTTCAATGTTATTTGCCGTGTGAATTGATGCTTCATCTTGCTGAAATACTCCAATTATTTTTAACCTAGCTCAGAGCTATGCACAAGAAGCTCTGAATTTAAAATTTAAAAAATAATCTGTATGATTTTCTCTTACATCCAGAAACATGAAATTGTTCTTCCCATCGTATCCAACAGCTATCCAAACCATTAAACTACCTTCTCCCATCTGCCTGGTAGAGTAAATGTTCCCTTGTGTACCCAAACACTGCCAATAATATTGATAACTATCTGGGCCACTTAAACTGAATTTTTTCATCAGAAAATTTAACTGAAGTCATTTCGGGGCTTCCAAGACATGTGTTCATTGGCCTACTGTAGCTGGTGGTAAGTGCCTTTCGTTCTATTTTGGATAGTGCTTTATTTTATTGAATATGAATGTTTCTGAACTTTTTACGTAGTTGTAAATATTTCTTCTGGTTACATATGTGACTCCAGCTTGGTCTCGTTCTCTTATAATGCTTCCATTTGTTCTTTTTTTAAAATTCTTTCACGTAGTTTCTTTTGATCACGTGGCGTCATGTTTTGGGGTCTGCTCGTTTTTGCTTTTTTCTGATTCTTTGGATTTTTCAAGGAGTTAGAAGCAGCATTTGCTCTGATACATAGATGCCTTGCAATTTCTCTTAAACTTTAGTCAACATTTTTATTTGCTACAATTTGCCCTTTTTTAACTTCACTTAAAAAATACTTCTAAGCTATTTAGGTGTACAAAAAACGAGGATAATTTTCATCAAAATTGTTTTCTGAAAGAATTTTTTTTTTAAAAAAGAGGAATGTTTTCAGTTTATTAAACTACTATATATTCTAAAGTGAAAATAGTTTGGCAGCTGTCCTATTTTTTTCACAAACTAAGAATCCTTAATTACTATTTTATAATATTTCCTTGGTGATGGATAAAGCATGTACCCAAAAAATATTATAGAAAATAGATTAACAAAATAAAGCAGAATATTCATATTAATTACGCTGAAATATAAAGCACAATTTATAAAAGATGAGTGTCCTATTTTTTTTGTCGCAGTGTATTGAATGAATCATTATTTGTTGATTTAGATTATTATTGTATGAGTTAAACTTTAAATGTTTTTTCTCAGATTTTTAAACAAAATTTCGCAAAAGATTCATCTGGAATATTGTAGATTTTAATGGATATTCAAACTGTAAAATATTTCTTTAATTGTCATATTTAAAATATATTTTCATTTTAAATAAAGATAAGTTTGTGTTGAAAGTTTTTACGCTATAAACATTCGAAATTTAGATTTAGTAAGAAAAAACATTAGAAAATACACGAAACATATTTAAAACGTTTTTGTAAATCAAATACTTTTAATAGCAAATTTTTAAAATGTGTACAATATTGTCTAAGAACTTTTACTTCCCTATTGAATAAATTTGAAAGGTAATTAGAAGCTGAATTAAAATTACAATTTCTATTAAAACTGAATTGAAAATAGTGTATGTTAAAAAAATATAATCCTCTCAAAAATAAATACCCATATTTCTATAACATTATGTTTAAAAATTCTGCATTTAAATTTTGGTTCTTTTTTTTTTTATAGTGAACCACTATTATATCGATGAATAGGAGGAAAATCAAACACCAAAACATAATAATTCTGTATTTATTTTACGCGCGCGAGCAAATATATTCTAAGAAAACAAACAACATTAAACTTCATCAATAGGAAGTTCTCAATAATTTTCTGGTTGCACAAATGGGCTTAGAATTAAGAAAAGTTTCATTGGAAAACGAAAAACCATCTTAACAAAAAACGCACTTTAATTTTAATTCAAAAACATTACTTCTGTTATTTCTTGTGACTCAAACATTCGCAAAATACAGCTCTTAATTGATTTCTGAATAGCAACGATAGCATTCTTTTTCATAAAATTGATAGGAATGAATTTTACTAATTTGCGTGTATTTGTTTCTACTTTTGATCCCCAGTGTATAATATAGTTTTTTTGTACATTATTATAAGCTGTTTAGGAGTCATTATTGTTTTGTCTGTTACATACATAAGTACGCAGAATGCGAAATATCACCGATTCTTCATGCATGTATAAAAATAGTTAAAAATTATTTTAAGAACTGTTTTATTTCATTGATATTTCGGAACTATTTATAGAATTAAAAAAACTCTAAAAAATGATTTTCTAAACTTTGATTTGCATTAGAGTCTCTAGGAACTATTTTGTTCAGTTTTATTTTATTTTTTCTTTCTTTAAGGACAAAAATTTGCGTTTCTCATTAAAATACAATTTATATTTTTCTTTGAGAATTTCGGAAACTTTAATGATGTTTTGTTCTCTATATTGCTAGATGATGGAAAAAGTTTATGTTTCTCTTTCAGTTTCTTTGGTTTTACATCATTAGTAAAAATCCGAGCAACAAAATGTATATTTTGAGTTTTAAGAAATTGTACCCCATGTGGTAAATTTCAGTACAGAAATAAAAAAGATGCAATAAAAAAACTGCAATTGTTGTAATTATGTAAAGATAAAATGTTAAAACAAAATAATTTATAAGATATTTAAATGTTATGAGGAAAATTTTCATATTTTAACTAAAGTTTAAATATTGAAATTGTTTATCAAGGGAAAGCAATCGAAATATTTGATTTGTACTAGTTTTTTATGTTATTTTATACTTTTAAAAATTTAAATATTTGAATAATATAAAATAAATACAACTGAATCATATTTTTCAAGTTGTGTTGAGCCTAACATCCAAACATCCAAAATATACACTAATTACACTAATGTTAATCTTCGTTTCTTATCTTGAACATAATACTTGCAGTGGAAATGTTTGGCCCACTTCATACTCTTTATTTTGTAATGCTGGACAAGAATAAACACAACTGAAATTTACTAGGATTCTCAGCTCTAAATAATTTTTGTTACTATATTGATAGCATAATTTGATATCCAGAATGAAATGCCAAGTTTATTTTCATTACAAAATCAATTTCAAATGCACTTTAATTGGGAATTATAATTACATTGTATTCATAAAATCTATTTCTAAACGCCCTTTAAATTGGAATTGTATTTATAAAATCAATTTCTAAACGCACTTTAAATGAAGTTATAATTACACTGTATTCATAAAATCAATTTCAGAACGCACTTTAAATGGGAATTATAATTACATTGTATTCAAAATCAATTTCAGAACGCATTTTAAATGGGAATTATAAATACATTGTATTCAAAATCAATTTCAGAACGCATTTTAAATGGGAATTATAATTACATTGTATTCAAAATCAATTTCAGAACGCATTTTAAATAGGAATTATAATTACATTGCATTCATATACAAGATGTCGGTACATTTTTAGATGAATTTAATGAAGTGTAAATAAATTATATTATATTCGTATTTTGTTTTCTAAACTGACTTTAAAATTACGCAATTCCTCACTGGACATGGGAAATGTAATAGCTACCTACACCGTTTCCACTATAAAAACAGTGAGGGTGAGGTATGCATGTGCAACTCTGTGGGTGACAACCCTTCTCATATTCTTTTTGAGTGCCCATCTGTTTCAGAAGAAATGAAACGAGCTTTGTTCAGACTTAAATAACAGATGGCCCCCGATTTTGGTGAACCTAGTAAAGAAATACAATTTTGAATATTTAAAAAAATTTATCCGTGCTGCTATCTAACTCCTTTTTTATTTTTATATCTCTTTTTTTTTCTCTCTGCATTCTCTTATTATAATTTTTTTCATCTCATGATTTATTTGGATTTGTTATGTAGTGCATTTGCTGTACCTTAGGACCCTGTGTGGTATTCCTTGGTGCATAGAAAAATACTTGTGGTTTCCAAAAAAAAAAAAAAAAAAAAAAGAGTCGTATTTTATGTGATTTAAATGTTTTGTTTAATATTCCTTGTTCTTAATTATCCTCTTCGACATTGTAATTTCTAAGTTAATCTTTTTTAGAATATAAAAAGAAGTACTTTGTTGCAGTTGACTCAAATGGCATTCAAAATTCCACAAAGCAATCAGATTCAGAGTTAAAAAAAAATCCAAATTTTAATAGATTACAAGTGCAAGAACTTATATGTAATAAATGAAGAGATTTAATATAAATATCAATGAAAGATGGTTTTATATCTCATTATTTGCTCCATTATTTTTTCTAGAAAAACGATCTTGTTTTGGAGCTTCTGGCTTTGTCTTGATGCAGTTTTGTGGATATATGATTTAGCGGAGGAAGATCTAGAATTTTATATTAAAATTATAGATTATTCTTGATTGTATTTAGAGAGTTGATTTTGAAATATTTCCATTTTATACTTTTATTTTTATTTTGTTTGAAAACCAATGACAAATCATTCAGAAATACATTCTTTGAATTACTTACCATAATTGTTTCCATCTTTATGATCATATTATTTATTGCAATTGATTAATGTCATTTATTGCAATCATTTAAATAGACTCAAGTACCATACCTTGTTACGACATGTTTTAATTTTCTTTTATTATGTAATGTTTTTTTAAGAATTCTGCAACTGGTTTTATGTTTATAGAAATGATAATGAACATTACATATTTTGGATTTTTTAAATTCAAATCTGAGTTAACAAGTTTATTTACAGTTTAAACTGATCAATTTAATGCATTTTTAACACATATTTGAACTGAAGCGTTTTTAGAATTAAATATCTTCCCTTTGGAATATTAGGAAAGCTGCTTCCTTTCATTGGATAAGTATTTGGAAGAATTTTTCGTTCAGATTCCAGATTATGGAAAATGTTTTCTTTACGTAATATCCATAGTATTTCTTATCCTGGATTTAGATATTAAAAAAAACTATGGTTTTTACAGTATTACTGAATAAGGATAATTTTTTTAAAAAGAAAATAAACATAATCTTCCATTTATTTCCTTTTTGAAAGAGTCATTTTGCACGTAAACAAAAATTTCAAATGCCAGACGAAAAATAAAAATATAAATGTGAAAATAAAGTATAACATACAGACAAATTTTCTTATGGTTAAAGTATTTTCCTGAAATATTAGCAGCAAATGTAAATTAGTATTCAGTTGCAATAATCAGCCAGTTTATTTACAGAGATAATCATGAGAAGTTTTCATGGAATTTAAGAATATAAATATGTTGATTATAACAGTTAGAGGAACATTTGCAGCAAAAGTGTCAATGTTAGCAAAATATTGAATAACTAAATTTTACAATTTAAATGAACTGTAAATAGTAAAATGTTTATGATGATATAAATTAGATAGCATGAAATTTAAATGACGACATAAAAGAAATTATACATATGCATTTTAGGTATATATGTGCATTTTATGTTTATTTTAGATATGCATATGTGTATCTTAGATATGTATTATTATACATATGTATGTTATTATTTAAAAAAAGTGTTGCTTTTATGATTTTTTTCACGACAACAAATAACAACAAATGTTGCTATTTAATTCATATGCACCATTGATCACTGTCATCTAAATATGTTCGAATATAGTTAATTGACTTGAAATCGAGAGAGACTTGAGACTATATTTAGATTTCATATAGATTTATATATGATTTTAGATAAATTTTAGACTATACTATATTTAAGAAATTTTCTTAAACATATATACCTGCAACCAGCAGAAATATTTACTTTAGGAATCAATTTGAAAGGTATGTAAAATCACATTATTGGTGTTTGATGAAGATATTAAACATTTTATAATATAATGCTTTTGAAATATTTTGAGAAATAAATATTCAATACATTGATATTTTAAAGGGGAACCTAAAACTTGAAAGCTGATGTAACTGTCTTGGTAAAGATACCGAATAATCCAGGATGTCAAATTCTGAGTTTGGTGATTTTTTGGCGGTTTTTCTTACGCATCAGGCAATTTGGATTTTATTACGTCATAGATATATAGAACTAAAACAATTGGGCAAAAAATTCCATTTTAGTAATTTTAGTATTTACGTCATCGCTCACGTTACAAAAGTTCTTTTGGCAACACTCATTCATCGAAAAAAAATGTAGCAATTTTCTCATCTTGGATTATAGGGCATCTGAGTCACTATCTTTATAGAATTCATTGCGAAATAGCGACTGCAAAAGATTTTTATATACAGAGGTCCTTATATATGGAAAAGGAAATGCACGGGAAATTTTGAGGCACCCATCAAGTAAGTACATGGGTAGAAAGAAGAAATACACACACACACTCACAAATACACACCCACACACTCGGAAATACACACACACACTCGCAAATACACACACACACTCGCAAATACACACACACACACACACTCGCAAATACACACACACACACTCGCAAATACACACACACACTCGCAAATACACACACACACTCGCAAACACACACACACACTCGCAAATACACAAACACACACTCGCAAATACACACACACACACTCGCAAATACACACACACACACTCGCAAATACACACACACACACTCGCAAATACACACACACACACTCGCAAATACACACACACACACTCGCAAATACACACACACACACTCGCAAATACACACACACACACACTCGCAAATACACACACACACACTCGCAAATACACACACACACAACACACACACTCGCAAATACACACACACACAACACACACACTCGCAAATACACACACACACAACACACACACTCGCAAATACACACACACACATTAATCATATCATCGTTTCTTGTTGAACAGCAGATTAAATTGAATTTTCGAATTTTCAATCTGAAGAGCGCGTTGCAGTAAATTTCAAAAGATTTAACATCTGACACCGTATAGATGAAGACAACACATGAAACATTTCTAGTGTTTTTTCAATATTATAATTCCAATTTGTTTGACTGAATACCACTGCAATTTTACATTTGGAAGCTTTTTATAAAAATAATTTTATGGTTAATAGTTTGCTTGGAGTTCGTTCCATATAGAGCAATATTCAAACAGCATAAAAAAGACATATCCTAATTAATTCTTTCACAGAAATTTATTAATTTTCTAATCATATTTTTAAACATAAGTCCATGCAGTCAGCTGAAATTTTAATTTTTTTAAATGAATATTTGACACAGATGCTGTATAATCCAGGATGCAGATTTCTGAAACTTTTTGATGACGAATAAATGTTGTCCTAATGATTACTGCAACATGAGCGATGACGTAAATACTAGGATTACCAAAATAGAACATTCTGCATAATTCTTATAGGTCTCCATATCTATAACATATTAAAAACTACGTTGCCAGATATGTAAGAAAATCTTCGAAAAAACCCAAAAAACTTAGAATTTGACATTTTGGAATATATAGCATCCGTGCCGAATATATAAGCAAAATGTAAATAAATCATTGGGGACAAATATAAAAAAAATCTTTTATCATTTAATATGATGTATAATTCAGTTCAAAATCAAAAAATATATTAGATTAATTTTCTTTTTAATTAAATAGATCCTAAAAAAGAAGGATAAGCAATGCATTCAAGCATGCAAACATTAAAAAAACTTTTTAAGGAAATGAAGAAAAAATTATAACATATTTAGGTGCATTTAAAGAAAATGATTTTTCAAAAAGTAAACTAATATTAAAATTTACTTCCTTAGATATGTTGAAATGCGCATTAGACATTTTGATACATTAAATAGAGATATATTAATAGCAACATGCTTTATTTGGGTTAAAAAGTGTTTGTAAATATTATTTTTAAAGTAAGCTTTACAGAGAAATAAGAAACATTAGTTTTGCGCATACTGTATAATTGAAATCTTTTTTATTATTGACAAAAAACCTATGCTATATATAAGTGTTTTAATGTATGCACTAACATAATTATATGAAACAGCGGTTTCAAAGGCATGCAATTTAAAGCAACGTTAAGCGATATATATGATGATGAATTTTGCTTTAAAAATATATTTTTATATTCTACCAGTATCATATCCAGATTCTTAATAATCAAATATATATTTTGCAATGTTAGAAAAGTTAATAAACATATCAGATTCCATCAAAGTAACTGCCCAAATTTTGCATCATTTTACCAGAAATAAAGAATTTTCAAATGTTGGTAATTTTACTTGCAGTATATATATATACATACATACATACATATATATATATATATATATATATATACGATATTTATTACATAAAAAAAATTTTCATTTTAGTTACACACATATAAACTCAAAAGCATATGCACCAATATAATTAGATACAGATATTTGTCTATATATTTATGTACACATATATTAGGAAGTGCATTATAGCATTTTATTGGGTTGTTCGGAAATTAATTTCGTTTTACATACCTCAATCAGTTTTTTGCTAGTGAAAACCAACCATTATGAGTGTGGAATCAAGCTACCATCAGAAAGATGGTAAAAGATGTTGGACTGAAATTTATAATATACAATTCAAACAAATATTTATTCGTTATACCATTTCCATTTTCATAAAAACGAAACTACTTTCAGAACAAACCAATATTTTAGTCTTAACGAATTATTTTTCAACAGCTTTTTTTATTAAACATTTAACATCTGAAATGTTTTTTTCACATACATTTCAAAACTTCTGTTATACGTTGAAAGTTTTATGCAATAAAGATTTTTTGATTATACTTAAATTTTTGAATATTTTTATTAATAGTTAATAAACTGAAATTACACTTTAAATGTAGGGCTAATAGCAAGTTACGTGATTTGAAATTTAAAATTTCTAAAACACATATGATATTAATCACAATTTACTTGTAAATTAAAATAAAAATGTGTTTCATTGTTAACGCAGCTGAAATTTTTTATTAAATTAATGATTTTTACAAATATCGTCATAATGCGAAATAAAATTTACTTTTAATGAAAAGTTAAAAATTAGTGTAAAATTCTGTCTTATGTAGAATAAATCTTTTATCTTAAAATAGGTTGTTTATGAATTAATTTGTGCATCGAATGTTGTATTGTCTTGTTGGGTTGATGGTTATAGAGGCTCAAACACACGATAAACAATGTTATTTTCTGTAGTGTAATACTATGCATTTCATTTTATTTTATTTTAATCTTTATAGATTTCTCCTTAATTATCTCGTGCAATTCTCTCTAAGTATAACTACAAAATACTTTATTTAACTTATTTTGCAAAAAATTAAATTATAGTTTTTGTTCTTAAAGAATCTAAAGAACAAAATTTCTATAGTTTTTTCATCATTACTTTGAATCTATCCATACAAAATTGAAGCATACTGACTTATAATGATCACCCTCATTTTAATTTTAGTGATGTAGTTAAGGATACTTAATTTCAATCCACATTAGAGCAACAATTACGTGGATTAATACATACATATTTAGATGTATTATTCTCTTATAAAAATTAGTTAATAATACTTATAATAGTGAAATAACTACCTTGAATGAACAGATTTCTCTCTTTCCTTATAAACAAGAATTATAGTTAATTTAATTTCAGTTTGAATGAGTTTTTCCTTTTTCGTGTTCCTTTTATAACACATTAAGAAATATACTAAGAAATTTCCTGAGAAATGTATGCAAATATGTGTATAATTGCCCCTAATTTGAAATATAAACTGCCTTAATATTTTTTTATCTATCTACTTTTACTTGCCAAATGTTGAAAGATTGAATTGCAGTAATTATTTTACTTCTGTTTTCTAAATATAATGAATAATATTCAAGGATGCTTACAGCGTTTCTAAGCAACTGTTTTTTTCTGAAAATATTATTACGCATTTAAAATGGAAAATTATTTTCAGAATGGAATAAATTTTCTGTAATACTTTTTTCAACTTAATGTTATTGAATTCTATACAATTTATTTATTCTCCACGCCTGAGAAATTTAGATTTACAGGTATGATAAAAAATTATTATTCTGTTTGTATTACTGGAAAACCAATAAATACCCTTAAGCAAGAGTTTGCAACCATTTTAATGGATTTCTTAAGACATTTCTAAGAAAAATTATGCGTTTCAAGAAACTTTAAAATGATATACTAAAATTGTGCTGAATTTAAAATGTTTTAAAAAATAAATAGCGTAGAAGACAACTATTCGTTAGAAAAATTATGCTCATAGAAATAAATATCATTGTTTTGTTGACCAAGGCAACACATGTGTTAAATAGATATAAAACTTTGGATTTCAAGCTGTAACGGAATAGAAGTAGAACTTTTAAATAAAAACCAAATCACTCGCTTATATATATATATATATATATATATATAATTATATATATAATTATATTAAAAAATCGTACCTTTCATATAAATGTTTTATGTTTATTTGAACAGAATGTATATATTCCACATGAAATAATCAAAAATATATGATTTTAGATTATGTTAAATATGGTAATTTTTATTGAAGAGATTATTGCGCGCTGCTGTTTGTAAACGTATAATAATTTCTAATAAAAACATATAACACATAAATAAAAAAGTATGGTAGAACAATCGTGTTTTATTTGCAGAAAATGTTTGATAATATTGCCAAATGACGTTTTTAGAAAGGAAATGAAGATATTATTCTTATAGAGTGACGTCATACACTTTGTAGTGGTTTTGCTTGCGAAAAGATATTTAATAAAAAGAAACTAAGAGCAATAAAATATAGTCTAACGTCATACAGTTTGAATCTTTTTGAGTGTTCTCCGCACAGATTATTATCATTAATAATATATCAGAAACTCCAATGAGATGCAGTAAAACAAATTTTAAGTTAAGAATAAAGTTTAAAGTAGCATATAAAATAGTAATGAAGTTTACTTAAATGAAATGATATGCTCTTAAGAAAAACTTCATAACATTCAAAAACTATTAATCGTGTTTTAATAGAAAAGAAAAACTTTTCTTACTTTGTATTCCTTAAATTTTTGTTTAAATGTTATAAAATCAGTACAAATTTAAATAAGTCGACCAACAGGGGTTTAACAAATACCATGCATGACAAATGAAATATTATAAATTAAAAAAATTAAAGTATTCAAAAATATCTTAAGTCACAGATTTAAAAATTTCTTGATTGTAGCTATTTAAAATGCTTCATATTTGTGGATTAATATTTGGAAAATAAATATGTAATTAATATTCACTGAATTACTTTCTTCGTGTATACATGGGATTTGTTTTACATATTCTTTTATCGTTCACATTTATTTAGAAAAAAGTATTTAGAATGTTTACTAAAATTTATATATTTTATTAAAATGTTATTGAGTGAGAACATTATATTGTTTTTTAGGTTAACTTAGATTATATCAATTCCTAATTCGACAGGTATAAATAATTCAAATTTAATTTAAAGTTTTATCTTGCTGTTTCCATATGGTGTTTTATAAAAAGTATTTTTCATATTGATTGCAAGGGAAATTATGAAAAATAATCCTAATTATGTGCTATGAACTAAATAAGTTGATAATGAAATGTATAGTTAATTATGAAAGTATAGGTTAAAATATGTAACTAATGATGTATCAAAATAAATCATAAAATAAATTAAGCTTTTATTTCAGAAGAAAGAATATCCTGTTATATTTTAGTAGTCAAATGAAAAAAAGTTGTAGAAAAGTTTACAAAAAAGGGTTTTTTAGTTAAAAAATGTTGGCATAATTTAAATTTTTGTAAGACAATAAAAATGTCTAAAAACAATTTTGTATTACAAAAAATATTATTTCTGAAGAAAGAATAGAAATTTCTTGTAATTTATTTCTTAAATTCTTGACAATTGTTTATGCAGTTGAAAGTAAATGTATAGAAGAGAGATACATATTTGAAGTTGCTTTCGGTGGAAGATTTTAATATAGGAAATGTACAGATTGGTCTAAGATACTTGTATTGAGATACGAAAAATAGAATTGAAATACAAAATACATATTTGAAAAGAAAAACTTATGTTTTTGAGTATCTTATTTCTATATAGCGCATTTTTTTCTAATTTTTAACGGGAGTTTGTATTTCTCATCAATATTTTTATAATTTCTTTTGCTAGATAATTTCAATATAACTTACACATCTCATTAGTTAATTTGCTTATATAAAAATTGTCATGTACATCAAATAATTTTTCCATTATCATACTATTCTTTAATCAATTTATAACAAAATTATCGAATTTTATATATGATTAATATCGTTTTCGAGAATATGTGAGTTTTGATATTCTTAATATAGTATAGTTCCAAAATAAAAAAAATTATACTAGTTTTAGTTTCTTGGACGAATTTTTATAAATCCCACGAAAAAATGTGTTTTTAAATAAAATAGGGTGCAGTAATGAAGTATAATGTTCGAGAAAGAAAATCCTTTTATTATAGTTACTTAAACTTAAGGAAAATATTATATTAATATTTTCCTTAAAATGGAAGAAATTCATTCAATTTCACAAATGACTTTCAAACATCACATTCCCTAAAAAGGAAGTATAATGATATGTTGCACATATTATGAACGTATTACTTTTATTAATTTCCTGCAATAAAAAAATAAATAAAAGGATTCAAAAACTTTCATGGCATACATGCATAATAAATAAATTTGTTGATTTACGCCAAAATGACTATATTCTTATAGAAATCATAATTGTATTTTCCAGCATAAATAAAAAAAGGCATCTTTTTTAATAGAGCAGTATATTTTAATACTATATTCTCAATCAAATTTAACACTACACACATATATATATAAGTGTATAGTTTACTTTATACTTTATTATTATTATATTGTAATCACTTTTTGCGCATAAGATTACTGAAATGTAGAATTAGGGGGGGATTTTTTGTTACGGAAAATATTATTAAGTAAATATAATAAAATGATTTTGTGTTTTTCGAACAATATACTCCATTACTAAATCCTATTTTATTTAAAAAGATATGTTTTCATTGGATTCATGAGAATTCGTCCAAGAATTAAAACTATTTCCTTATTTTGAAACAATGAATTAATTCTATTCACAATTTGCTTGATTTTACATAATTTTAATTTTTATAATTTAGTTGAAATTAATAAAAAATATATAAAGTTAATAAACTAAATTAAATACTGAACAATTTCTTTAGTTAAATAATTATTTATGTCTTTTATTGCTCTTTTTTGCTTCAAATTTAAGAAATTATATTTGGAATAGGTAGCACATATTGTATATAAAGTAAAAATGTAGTAATAACCAAGCCCTTGCATAGTGTATTATTTGTGTTTTTGTACTCTGGCAACAGTAATTCATTTTTTTGTGAAAGAAAATGCATTTTATTTTCTTGTAAATGTAGTCATACAAATAATTAAAATTCATTTAAATATTTAAGCACCAATTTCGTCAATACAGCAACTATTATTTCCTTCATTTCTGCTTTGATATATTGTTAGTTATTTTTGTAAATTTAGAAACGCATAACAGCTCGAAAGTCTTTAAAAAAATTTATATTCTACCATCTTTTTTCTTTTTCAGATCAACTTAAAATAATTAGTTTTATTAAAATGCAAGATGCTTTAATTGAATATTAAAGATCGTTTCATAAATTCCATTGCTTATATAATAACGTTTTATCAATCGAAAATTTTATGTATTTTTATTTTTAATTAATATGCAATGATTGTTCACAAATATTATAGCTGATATTTATCAACATCATCAACTACATCAATAAATTTATAGAATTAACAATTTCTGCATATTGATTCAAAAAATTAAACCTCTTTCTGTTTCAACTATGTATTTTGTTTCCCATTAACTTATAGATCATAGAAAAAATTATAAAGAACTTGTTTAATCAGAGTATTAATCTCTTTCTACAAATTTAAATAAATTATTTTATAACAGTATAGTAACTTATTTATTTATTTGAGGTCACTTAAATTATCCTTTAAAAATTACTTAAATACTTTCCTCAAACTAATATATCCTTCATCTGATAACTCATTCCAGTAAACATACACTTTCTTGGACGTGTGATTTAACTGTTTTAAAATTAATAAGGTCAAAATGTTATTAATTCATAGTTCTACACTTTTCATTACGACACATTTTCTCCTAGTCACATTGGGGATCTTAAGGTAGAACAAAATCTTTTCAGCTGTATATTTTTCTAAACTCTCATTTCGGTTAAGGTGAATTTAAAATGATATTCATTGAGCACGTTCACTAAGAATCACTTTATAAACTCAAAGAAAAATGTTGTCAACTAGTGTTGCAATTCCATGCATATATTTGAATATATTATATGTTCAAAATAAATATTATCTTGAATATATAAACGAGAAATTTTATGAAGGATTTCTAAGACTAAATTATTTCCTTTTACTTTCTAACAATAAAATACAAAGGATGTCATCAATTTATTCAAATTTATGAAAATTGAGATAAGATAAGTAACGCTGAAAGAAAAATTGTGATTGCACAAAATTACGATCAGAGATACCATTATATTTTCCATCAAAAATAAAATCATATGTTGTAAGAAATTATTTGCTAATCATACGAATGGTTAAAATATTATGATTTTATATTTAATATCTGTAACAAAATCTCCTGTAATTAAATAGTTAACATTTCTTATAATTAATTAGAAAAAATTTATTAATATCTTATAGCTTTTGCGATTTCATAGTTTTATTTCTCAGGATTGTTTCTCAGGGCATTATCTAAAAAACAAATTTATTATCTAAAAAACATATTAAATTTTTATTAGGTAATGCTTTTGTTTTAGATTCATCGTGATAACCACAATATCTATTACAGATTAAGTCATATGTTTTATTTAAAGATAAGGGGTTAAAGACAATTTGTTTTGCTGTAAAGTTTTTGTACTCTAAGCCTTTATAAATATCACTTTGTGTAATGACAAACACTTTTTACTAAAATATTGTACATATACTAAAATATTATATAAGTGGACATTTGTTTAAATTCAGTTTTAAAATATATATGTGCGTAACATTTTAATTAAAAAAATAATTTGTTACTTTTTGATAAATTTCAGCAATTATTTTGTTTCAAATGATGAATCAGGAAGAGATGGATAAAGTGGACATAAGTAAAGATAAAAACGCTGCCATCAAATTAGAAGAGTATTTAGAAGAGCCTAATAAATCTGAAATCCATAAGGAATTTTGCAAAAATTTAAGTAATATAAATAAATTGTGTAATGTACTTTCAATATTCAAAACCTAAAAAGTATGCTTTGTTATTCTGTAAATTTCATTTTTTTTAGTTTATGAGTTGCAAAAAATGTAAACAAGTGTAAAAAATATTAGTTGTTTAAAATAAAATATTGATACTATTCATAAGTTGTATCCGTTTAAAAATTCTAACTTTTATATTAATGCATCAATTTATTCATTTTTTTACAGATATGGGTAATTTTAATTTGAATTATCTTCGGTAATTATACAAAAAAAATTTTGTATTTCTCTATTTTTACTTCTGCAATGTTTTCCAACTATGTTCATTTAGATAATTAATTGAATATTAATAGCTGTTTTTTAAGTGTTCTTATATGCATCATCGTTTGATGCTCGTTTAAAAAGATACTTTTTATGAATTATTTGCTATCTTACCTGAAGTTTTTTTTCCAATGGCAGATTGTAGACAGTTAAAACTGCAACATAGTCTATTAATCTATTGTTCCCTGATACCCAAGGAACCGGCCAGAAACAGCGACCTCTTAGCCGCCGAGGCGTTGTCCCGGGTGCACCACAGGGGGTGGGCTACCATCGCACCCTGACACATGCTATAGGGATCCGTTTATAGGGCAGGCAGCATCATTCATACTTCATTCACACACACAAGGAAAGGACAAAGACAGGATAGAGAGAGAGAGAAAGTACATCCATGCATAAACTGGGATTCAAACCCACGACATTCCTTTTCGTAGTCAGGCACGTTGACCACTAGACAAGTTAGACGGCATCTTACCTGAAGTAAACTTCTCTAATTAACAGAACATCAGTAACAAACATTTAATGTAATCTGTTAAAAAGTAGTTGAATAATTTTGTTTTAACTGAATCATTAATTCTAATAAAGTGAGATATTTTCATTTATGATGAGATGAGTAAATTAATTATCGCTAAATTAACATGTAAAAATAATCCTTAAATATCTCATTTGTTATATATTCAAAACAGTTTAATATAATATGTGTGTGTTCAGAAAGTACTAATCTGAATAGAAAAGAGCATGAACTTATGAGAGCCACATGTTTTTTTTCCACAAAATTTGATTAACAAATATCACCTATTAGGTACATATATTACATAAGTAAATAAAATATATTTAGATATTTAATATCCATGTTTAAAAGTATTTTAACATTCTTTCACAGTGTTAAGTGTTCTTCAAGGTAAATATTGAATCTTATAACACATTAAATTGATTACATAAGAATAAACATTCATTAAGCCTGTTGACACAACAAGGTTTGGCAATAAAAGTTTCATACACTAAAACTCTTTTAGTGAATGATGAAAAATTAATTATGTAAAATGAACTCAACCTACATTTTAGTGTGACATATTATTTGCATTTGTTACGTATGTCTAGATGTCTTATGTTTTCGCATGATGTATATAATTTAAAGTACAAATATAGTTATGATAACTTTTGCAACTTTAATGAAAGCAATAGTGATGATTCGAATGAGAATGTCACAAAGGAAGACAACTGTAATAAAGTTGATCTTGGATATCATATTGAAACAGTTGATTTTCCTGACAGTCCAATTCATCGTTCTCTTTTAAAAATTACTCCACTTAAGGTATTGTAATTGAGATATCACCAAATAATATGTTTGTAAAATATTTTTGAAAAAGATCAGAGCCCTTAGATTAAAAACGAAAAATTAAATTGTTTGTGTGAAAAGCTTTTTTTCATAAGTTAATTTTGAATGGTGAAAAGTTATGAATTATGATGCAACGCTTAAAATTAAATATAGTGAAGTAATTTTGTATTCATTGCATTCTGCTCTATATAACAAGTATTTAGACATCCATACAAGTGGGATTATCTGTGATCCTGCTTTTCACCATGCCTTTTACTCTTAAATATTGTTCAGAGAACAGCATTGACTTTAGTCATTTTCAAAATATCATGAATTTCAGTGTTGTCTGACTACAAGAAAAATGTGTGATGTTTAGATATGTTAGAGATTACCAGCATTTATGGGGCTTTTTTTAATGATTTAAATATTTCAAAATCAACAATACCTTTTGTGATTAAAAAGTATCAGGTGAGTGGTTATTATTAAAATGTGATTTGTCATGGCAGGCCCATGAAACTAGGAGATAGTGGCCAACAAGTAATGTTTCCAAATAAATTCAGAGAAACTATACCAAATCAACGGCTTACATGCTCCAAAAGATCCAACAAACTTCCAGGATTGTTGTTTTGATAAATAGTATTTTAAAGGAAGCACATTTGCTTAGTTTTCATGACCATACTGCGACCCATAATCATTTGTCTACAAAATCTGACCGGTTTCATCTGTTGTGACGGGGCGAAGCACACCAAAATTAGACTGTACACTTGTGGAAACAGATTATTTGAATTGATGAATCCAGGTTCGAGCTATACCAATCAGGTAGAAGTCTGCGTTTGGCATGTTCCTGAAGAGAGCCTTTTGAAAGAATGCATTGTGTCTACATTAAAGTTTTGTTGGGGTGGAATTATGGTTTATGAATATTTCTCTCATGGTGTGGATTGGAATCCTTGATCACAATTCATGGTGGGCTCAACACCAACTTCTACTCTGTAACTTACAATAGAATATTAGTCGTATGAAATTGTTTTTTGTACTTAATTATTATTGATTTAAAACCAATCAGAAGGTTTGTAACAGGGGGGGGGTTACTTGGTCATCATTAAAATACACCATTTCTATATTACTTCTGCAATTTATATACAATCCGAGGAGAGGAAAATAAAAAAGAAATAATTGACTTTATCCAAATATTTGAACGCATAATAACAACCATTTTAATCCGATATAATGGCAATTCATCAAATTATCTACTAAAAGCAATTTGCTTAAAACTGCTTATAAAGAAATTTCATTGGAGCCTTAGTGCATCTGTTTTGTTTAGCTATCATTTTTTATTCTTCTCTCTTTTTTATCTATCCATATTTTAATATGTAAAACATTTAATTAATATCTTATAATACTTAGTTCCTTTATTTCTAAAATAATTATAAAATTTCCAATTTTCCCATAAAGAAAATTTAAGTAAAATATCAAACTGAATGTTATTTTTTATTGTTCAGAAAAATTATATTGATTTTATAATATTCCCAAACAATAAAATTTATTATAACGCAAAGATTTTACTGTAAAGACTAAACTTTCATTAATTTAGTTTTAGAAAATACAGGTAATAATAATGGGACTTTATGGACAATCTTTTATTTATATTTCTTATATTAATATTCTGAATTAGTAGAAGAACAATTATGAAAAAATATCATTTCTGTGCTCATGCCCTCTAATATTAATATTAATACATTTATGAGCAGTAAAACATATTCTAAAAAAATTATTTTTTTAAATTATCAAATTTCACTTAAGTGTTTCTTAGTTAAATTATTTTTTTCATGTATTCATTTTGCCTTTTTTTTACTTAAATGTAGTTTATTTTCACAAATGAAAAGAATAATTTATAGTGAATGATTTACATCCAAATTTTCTTTATTTATAAAACTCTTTTATTTTAAATTAAATGTATAACTGTTAATAACGCACTAAAGCAGCTTATTTTTTCAAGTCATGCCTTTATAAAGCAAATAATCATAACAAGATTATTCATTATTTTACTTCTTATAAGTTGCCGAAAATGAATTGCGTATAATTTTGTTTTTCAATTTCTTTAACCCCTTGAACAGAGTGTTCATTATATTCTCAGTCACATAAGTCAGGGTTCAAACTCACTATGAGCGAGTTATTATAATAATGGCATATATTTAATATGCTCCAATCACCTTCAGGGATTCTTTAGTTATTTTTGGGGAAAGTCTGGATTTGAACTCATTATCTTCCGCTAATGAGAACAACGCCCCAACCAACCAGTCTATAGTTGTTTCATCAATGTGTTGTTTTAGTACTGGTCGAACATATTAGGTGACTTATATATGAGTCCCATAATGCAACCATATACATCCATATGCAATAATGATGCTTCATAGCTGCAATTCGAGAATAAGGTAATTCTGTAACATTGATTTATATCGAGCATTTGTGATAGAATTTCACATCTGTGGTAGAAATTTCTATATAGAAGTATGGACATAGAATAAATTTGATGGCAATGTCACACCATACGTTCACCTTTGCTTAAAGTGAAGACACTTCAACAAAGGGAGCATAGTTCTTGTTGTTAGCATTTTCAGTTAAACAGAGTTCTATATCATCCATCCATAATGTAAGTAGTGGCTGTCAGGTTTCTTCAAATCTACATAGGAAAAACAATTAGCTGAACCTAAATTAAGTTTCTACTTCAGAAATTGCATCATCTGAACGCTCTAACGCCAATGAGGAAATATCTCAAGAATTGAGCTCAGAAGCCTAAAAACTAGTTTTCGGTAAATCCAAAAGCGAACATTACGAAGTGGACCCACAGTTTTATCTTATTATTCCCTTCCATAACAACTTCAAATGGAGCAAATAGTCGACTGGATTGAAATCTATAGGAAATGCATTAATTTATTTAAATTTTCTAATCAATTCATGATTCCCCTCCCACGGCTACCACTTGCTTCGATGCAAACTCCATCGCAAATCATCAGCTCTTCGGTGGAATACTGAAAAAGTGGTGCCTACCGGAGCTGAATCCTGAACGTCGTATCACCTCTACCATCATCAGAACTCGGACTGGGCACATGAGGGGTATGGAAGTCATGTCCCACCGACCTAGAACCTATGCATAATGCAGCCTCTGCACAGGAGTTCCGTTGGATCTGAGGCATCTCTTCAACTGCATCCCTGTTGCATCGACCCTCTTCAGCATCGTGCCCAACTGCTGCCATGACACCATTTATACGGAAAAAGCTGAAGATTTGGTTAGTGCAGTGCTCCATGCCTTTGGTCCCATATGACTTGTCTTTTTTTACCTTTTCTGTTTGTACTTGTCAGATGACAATAACTGCAATCAATTCGTGTGCAATTTTTCGGAACACTTTCATTGTTTTGACTTGTAAATTTCGCCCATAAAGTTACACTTTTTGTCAGAATTTTTACGTTTAGATGTTACTGTTTTAACACTTGAACTCAATATTTTATTGTTACACTGTTGGTAAATTCGAACACCTGATTCAAGAAGCACTTTTTAGCACACAGCGATTTAAAAATCTTTCTACGTGTATTGCAGTACTGTCTATTCTTGTGAATTATGCAAAATGCGTCAAAGATCTTCTTTTCCGTGTTATACATTTGTCCTTTTTACTGATTTTCTTTGCTAAAGATTTACGCCTGAAATTTTAGCTGCACGATAATCATTTTAACATTTGCTTTTCAACGCAATGATCATTTTGCACATGAAATAAGTGTATATTAACATCCAAATATTTTGAAATTATTTTACTGTAGATCCAACCATAAGCTCGGATAATAAAATCATCAAAATCAATTATAATAATCGGTGTCTTAACAACTAGCAAGTATCCGAATTCGTCGAAAAGTCTATTTTTGATTATATGGTTTAGTTTTTTTTATTTATAATCTTTTACTCGGAACTTTCCAGTTTGCAAAGCAGTTTTCATTGTTACGGTTACGATAGACAATTTTGAATGGTAAGAACCCCACTTCTTCCTTGCGTAAATTAATGAAATTATGAATGGGGGCATTGGGCAATTAACGTGTGAGGAAATTTTTCGGTGTAAATTATTTGCAAGGAAAAGCAATATCAATGACTAATACACAGAAATTACAGAGAGAAAGAAAATAATTTTTTTTTGGAATTATAAAGTTTCAATTAGTTTCTCTTCTCAGGTGACAACGCATTACAAGCAGAAGAAATCTACATAACTTTTCGTTTTATAACAGCTTTCAGTTTTGACCCAGGAGCTATGACTATGAAACTGGACAGTTAAAAACAATGACAATTAAAAAAAGTGTTGTTAACACCAACAGACATTTAAGCTCAGTAAAATATTTTTTGTCGTTAAATATAATCAATTTATTTATTTTAAATTTTAAAATATCTCCTGAAAGCTCATTAATTAAAATGTTTTCTAATATTAATTTTGTCTTGTTTTATTTATATGTAGTTTATTTTCACAAATGCAGGAAATAATTTGTAGTGAAAGATTTACAACGAAATTTTCCTTAAAATTATATAAAACTCTATTATTTCAAATTTCCTCTATAAATGCGGGAGTTGAAAAAATTATTTTTTCAAGTGATTTATTTATAAACTCCAATAAATTTTAACAATATATTCTGTTTTTTAAATCCGATTTAGTGTATAAGGTTATGCAGGCCTTAAAAATGGAACCTTTTTTACGAAACAAATTCATATTCACTATTTTTCTCATCTTATCTTAGCGATATGAATTTCATGACAAAACATTATATGATATTAGTGGTATTTATCACAGAAATGTCTTTTTCATACATTGAACTTCACTCAGATCTATTTCAACGCAACATATTACGAAATCGAATTGCTCTTAAATAGTTGTTTCTCTTATTTGTTTCTAGTAATGAGTCGCTAGTGAATTTTTCTTTAAAGTCGAAATTTGAAGATAACAGTTTTTTACAAATAAATTACTTATTAATACACTGCCAGACATTGAAAACACAATATCTAGGAGAGACCAAAAATGACGAAACTCGATAGTAAGAGAAACAAAGCAACGAACAATAAGCGATATATTTCGAAATAATATGAATAATACAGAGTGAGAACAGGGTCTGGTCTATAGGTTGTAGGTCCATCGTGAAGAGTGTTTCACAAAAAAACACGTCTAAGGACATAAACATGAGATTATGGATGGCGACCTGAGGAATAGCTCTCCATTCCCTGTATACTATTTGCAAAAGGGCGCCTTCTGTTGGATGCAGTGGTAGTTTTTGCAAATGGCTTCCCATCATATCCTAAACGTGTTTGATTTAAGACAGATCTGATGAGCATGGTGATCAGGGGAGCAGTTGTACACCTTGCTGAGCATGGTGGTTTATGTGATCAATGTGCGATCGTTGGACGTAATCCTGCTGATAAAAGGCATTGGGCACGTCCTGAGGGTAGGGCAGATTCATCGGCAGCAGCATATCATTCACGTAACTCTGGGTTGTTGTAGTACTGTGAATATGAATTGGAGATGATCAAGAATCACACATCATCGGGCAGTGGGGTAGTCAGAAATTGCAGCAGGAATGGGTCTGTCTCCGCGTTGATGCCACTCTCACACACGGTGACTATAATGGAAGAGACAGAATCCTGACTCATCTGAGAAAGCGATCCCATGCCTTTCCGTCGTCCAAACCACTCTAATCTCTCACCATACCTGAAGATGACGTCTATTCTGCTGAGTCATTGGCAATCTTCTTAATGGACGCCATTAATGCAGGCCATTAGCAACCAATCGATTACGAATGGTTCTGTCAGATAAGGAACCACCCAGAATGCCTTGCATATACTGTAGAATTTTGATAAACGTGCGTTGCTGAGCTGTTACCACCTTCTGTTTGACGCTTCGATCCACGCGTGCTGACGTCACTCTGGCAGCACCGGAAACCCCAAAAATTCTACAGTTCCTTGTTTCAACCATCTTCCCCAAAACTGGTACATTGTTGACGTTTTCTGGTGTCAGTCAACTGCGATTTGCCGTAAGGACAAACCTGCATTTCTCATTCCGATGCCGATTCATTCCAGGCCTTTCATAAATTCGTTTGTCTGCTGGAACTGTCTCCGTCGATGATGGAATCACATTCTCTTCAATTGAGATGTTATTTGTGATAAGAACAAAATTTCAAAGGTTATATTAAAAGCAACAGTAACGGCACGAATACTGCTTAATCGGCCGGTGCCTCACATTGTATCTTATCCTACGTGAGTTGAAGAGCTGCACATTTCACATCATTTGCACAAATCTGTAATGTGAAATTCTGAAACTACCCTAAAATTTGCATAATATTCTGGCAATTCCTTTTTAGTGTTGCATTTTCAATGTCAGGCAGTAAAGTTTATTTGTTATTGAGCCAACAACTTCTGTAACCGCATGTAAAATAAAACAAAATATTGCTAATATTCCATTCCTACAAATTGACAATAAATATTTTACGATTTTGAAAATATTTGTTGTTTTTTTCAAATTCCAACCTGCTGTTTCCCTGCAGAAATAAATATCAGTAATCACCACATATTTTAGATATTTTGAATTATTAATTTTAACTTTTGTAATTTTTTAGAATTTTAATTATTTTTTAAAAAAAAATCTATTGTTTTTTAAACACATTTTACTTTTGTTTGAATATCATTATACTTTTTATATAATAGCATAAAAATACTTATTAATAGATCAATGTAAAGTTTTTGCATAATTACATGTGATTCATTAAAATAATTGTTTGTAAATAATTATAACTATACATGCAGATCATTGGTGAATGGTAAATTTGTAAAACGAGTTTATATTATGTTTATTTCAGTTAAAGTTTTTCTGAAAGAAACAGAGATTTTTACAATACACTTATAAAATCTTTTTAAGCAAGCATTAATACATGAGACTTACCTCACTCATTGACATGGAAATTGATTTTAATACAAAAAATGTTAATCTTTTCAGAAATCTTAGAAATATAGTTATTTAAAGCAATTTCTTTAGAATCTCTTTGAATGCGTGTAAGTTTTAAATTTGATTTCACATGATTTGCATCTTCAAATATGAATTACTAATTCACTCACCAAGTTCAAATGTAATCATTTCCTTTGATGAAAGGAATACAGCTTGATGTTTTTTGATTGAAATTTGAATCATTTCTGGAAAAGTAAAATATTTTTACAAAATGGAATTGATAAAAAAACACTTTTAGTTGAATTCTTGAGAAAAATTTTTATTTTTCATAGTTTATTCGAAAACTATAACGACAGAATGAACTACATAATATTTAAAATCATTAAATTCTTAAAAAAATTCTCTCGTTAGGAATATTTGTACTGTAAATAAATTGTGTGTACATCAATAAAAAGGATTTTATTTTCAAATATGATGTTGAGAAGAATTCCAAAGTAATTATGGGTAAAAACATTTACTAATCAGAGAGAAAATATACTTGACAAATAAAAATATTTAATCTACCAGTTATAAAACTGCTTTTAATTCGATTCGATGATCCAATACTAATATTTCCGTCATAAACAAACACAGCAATTAAGTTAGAACATCTGAATTGTATGCATTCAAATGAAAAAAAAATTACATTTTGTTTAAAAAATATTATTGAGAGTGACATTATAGATTTTAATAATTCTTCTTTAATGTTTGTTTTTTTAAATACGCACCAATAAAATTTTAAGTGATATTTGTATTTCTCTTGATTTTAATCGAATTGTTTCCTGATTTATAACCCAGACTTGTGTTTATCCATGAGCAAATTATATATTTTTTTAAAAATACATTGCATAAAAATGTAAGTGATAGTTTTTTCCACATATATTTATAAAAAAAAAAACATTTAATCTCCTATAATGTATTATTGAAAAACATATATTTTAAAAGCTTTCAATTTTTTCTTTAAGATTTATAAAAAAAAATGCTTAACGCTAAAAAATGCTTAATGCTTAATGTATTTTTTATTAAAATAACATGAACAAAAAATATTACACTTATAGTTCAGAATTATACAGTTCTGAAAATTTAAAAAGAATTCATTTTGTATTTGATTTGAGCATTTTTAGTTTTTATAATGAAAGAAAAAATATATGAGCCATAAATCAGCATGTATATATATATATATATATATATATATATATATATATATATATATATATATATATATATATATATATATATAGCGATACTAGCGATTTTGTTACTTATCATTAGTGAATTTAATTGTATATAGCATAACTTATTTTATGTTGAAAATTCTTAAAATGCTTAGTCTTTCAAATATTTTAAGTTATTTTAACATTTTCTTTTTCATATTGTTATTTTAAAAAATAAATTTTCATTAAGAAAGTTAGTAATCCCAAAATAAATTCGTTTCAATATTTTTGTAAATAAATCAATTTCTGACTAAAAATATTTATAAGCAAGCAAGATAAGGATATAAAAATCAATTTTATTCCTGAATTGACTTTTAAAAGGTTTTCAGTAATTTAAGTATAAATAGCATTTTAAGTAAATTACTTTAAGAGGGTTTTAAGGATATTTAGTCAAAGCAAATTAATCGTTAGGAAAATAATGGCAAGAAGTATACATAAAAATCTGAGTTAAAATCTTTTTCCCTTAAATTACTTTAGATCCATTGAACAGTTAATTTTATTTGGATATGATGCTTCCAGTTTTAAACGAGAAAAAGTTTGGAAATTGGAAATTCAAAGTAAATTGACATTTTTTTAACAATATACTGGACAAAAATCTATATTTGATGATAAAAATAAAATCAGTAGCAATAAACTTATTAAATCTAAAATTTTAGGTTAAAGATGTATGATAAAATATCCTTCGAACAAACTCTCAGCTTGAAATATAATCACAAATAGTTATTTACGCAATGATTGAGCTTCAACTAGATAAACCAATTAACATTATTTACCGATTTATATTTTGGAACATTCTAGAAAATTTATGTTTCATTCTGGATAAATTATATATTTTTTTATTTTACGTGTTACCTTTTTTATATATTTTAATAATTAATAATAACTATTTGATATTTGTCATGATAAATGACATAAAAACGGTATGAACATACTAATTATACAACATCAGAGCGAAATTAGCATAGAAATTCTACAATTTCTATACCGTGATAGCCTAGTGGATAAGACCTAGGCCTTTCATCTGGAAGGGCTGGGTTTGATTCCTAATACCGCCTATGACGCACTAAGTAGATGTGATATATCTGTTCGTTAACTCTGTGGAATCAAAAATCCTGTAGTTGGTCGTTGAGCGGCTACCATGGATGTAATAGTCTGGAGTTTCTTCTCCTTCCAGATCTAAGTCAAAACTGAGGAAGTAGATCCATTGGGGGTATCAACTATCCGAGGTTAATGCAAAATCGTTCTTTCACCTTGGTGGTTCTCTCATTAAACGAAAGACGCATTCTTGTAACTTAATTTCGAGGCTGTCGGCTAACGCGCTTGACTTGTCCAAGTGTCCTAAGTAACAACAATTTCAAAGAAAGTTTTGAAGTTTTGTGTTGACAGTATAGTTTTACAGTTTTGAACTACATTTTTTCACTTAATTTTTAATTTATATGCGAGAAATAATGTATTCATATTTTTTCAAAATAAAGTGTAGTTATCAATGTAAATAATGTGCATAAATTACAAATATTAAATTCAAGGAATAGTAATTCTGCATAATTCTTTTTATATTTTTAATGAACCCTTAGTATATATATTTTGATTACATAAATATTTCGTATTAATTGAAATGTCAATATGTCTGTTTATAATGATTGCAAAAGGATATATTTTGTTGGAAGAGCTATAACTTGAAAAAAAATCATTAACTATAATAAATTATCTGATACAAAATCATTGACTATACATCTGTGGTTTTTTATTATTAATAAACTTAAAAAAATTATTGGAATCCTTATGATTGTGTTGCCCAAAATAATAATTTGTATTACATTCATGTGAGCTATGAAATGTATTATGTAAAACCGCTTTAGTTAATCTAGCTTTTTGTTGCTAAATGTATAAAAAATTACTAAAAATTATTTACGTTTGTAATCGAAAATTAAAAGTTATATTTTTTTGAAGTTTTCCAGCCGGTAAAGGAATAGGCTGCTTAAAGTGAGAGGGAAAATACTCAAACTTTCGTTTACCAAACACTAGCATAACTCAAATTACTTTATTGGAATCTACCACTTGGATTAGAGTACTCTATTATTAGAATTAACATTTATTACGTGTCTCTTTGATTTCATTTCAAAGAACAAGTAAGACAAAAGTATGTATTAAAAATGGCACAGGTGCCGTGTAAGCCATGGTTCCAAAATTTTAAATTTTTTGGAGATGAAAATGTGTTGCCAAGAGGACATATCGTGACGTGCGCGATGACGTAAATACTAAGGCTACCAAAATAGAGTTTTCTGCATAATTCTTAAAGATTTTCATATGTATGATGTAATAAAAACGAGGTTGCCAGATACACAATAAAATCCGCCAAAAAATCACCAATCTCAGAATTTGGAATTATGGATTATACGGCACCTGTGCTGTGCAATTTCCTTAATTCTACATTATTGTACTAAATTCAAATTAGTAGTGTGGTAAGTTAGAGATTGCTAAAGATACTCTAGAACCAATATATTTTATCTCGATAAATTTTATCAATAAATTCTTTACCTTGAAATTCTATTCTGGCAGTAATAACAGCAGTTATACGCCCGGGCATTGAGTCAAATAGAAATTGGATTGCATGTACAGGTACAGTTGCCCATGCAGCTTCAACACGATGCCACAGTTCATCAACCGTAGTGACTGGCGTTTGGTGACGAGCCAGTCGCTCGGCAACCATTGACCAGACGTTTTCTATTGGTGAAAGATCTGCTGGCCAGGGCAACAGCTGAACATGTTCCGTATCAAAGAAGGTCCGTACAATAATGGCAACATGCGGTCGGGCATCCTCCTGAAACATAGGGTTTCGCAGGGCTCGAATAAAGGGTAGAGCCACGGGTCGTAACACACCAGAAATGTAACGCGCACTGTTCAAAGCACCGTCAATGCGAACAAGAGGTGACAGAGACGTGTATCCAATGGCACCCCATATCATCACGCCAGGTGATGGGCCAGTATGACGATGACGAATGCACGCTGCTGAGTGTGTGTGTTCACCACGATGCCGCCAAACACGGATGCGACCATCATGATGCTGTACACAGAACCTGGGATCATCTGAAAAGATGACGCCTAGCCATTCGTCCGCCCAGGTTTGTCGTTGATCACACCATTGAAGGCGCTCTTGCATATGACGCAGCGTCAAGGGAAGCCGCAGCCATGATCTCTGAGCTGAGAGTCCATGATGCTGCAAACGTCGTCGAACTGTTCGTGCAGACACTTGTTGTCTTCCAAAAGACCCCGTTTCTTGACTCACGGCTCGTGACATGGTTGCACGATCCATTACGGTCATGCGGATAATATGCCTGTCTTCTCGGCTGCTAGTGATAGGTGGTCGTTGAGATCCCGCATGGCGTTCCGTATTATTGTCCTGAACCCATCGATTCCATATTCTGCAAACAGTCACTGGATCTCGACTGACGCGAGCAGCAATACTGCGATAAGATAAACCGCAATCTTGGTACAATTCGACCTTTATCAAAGTCAGAAACGTGCTGGTAAGCATTTCTCCTTCTTTGACGAGGCATCACAACAACTTTTCACCAGGCAACAACGTTCAAATGCAATTTGTGTATGAGGAACCGGCTGAACAATTTCCTCATTTAAACACAATTTAGGTGTCGCTACTGGTGCCTGCTTTGTCTGAATGCGCTGAAAAGGTAATCATTTTCATCACAGCACCTTCTTCCTTTCGTATAAATTTCACGTCTGTAGCATAACGCCATTAAAATTGCTACACCAAGAATGGTGTAGCAATTTAATGGCCAGTAGTGTATATTAGATGTCATTACTTCGCCCATTATAGATCTGAATAGATCAAAGGATCAAGGGCAGCCGAGCATTAAAAAAAGTTTAGTTTATTTTTTATTTTATTTTACTTATTTTTTTTTCGCAATGAACATCATTTACCTAAGATCGTAATGCAGGAAATATGTTTTTCCCTAATCAGAATAAAAATCTTTGGTATGATTGACAGTATATTGTAAATGAGTTAATATACGTAGAAATTGTGACATGGTTGTAAAAAGTTTTAAACAATTTATTTGATTTTTGTTATTCATGCATTCTTGTTTTCCGTGTTATGTCTCTTTCCTAAGTTTTCAAGAAAAATGTTTTTTTTATTTTTAAGCTGATGATTGAATTAAAATAATTTGATGATTGTTAAAAAAAACAGTAACGTTCTTGCAATATATGAAAGATATTTTTTAGATCCAAATTGCAGAAACATTAACAGATATGAAAACATTTCCTTAAGAGTAACATATTAACCGCTTAAACATTTGAAGAATAAAGCCATTTCAAGTATAAAATTTTTGACGTACATAAAAACATATTATATAAGGTAAAAATTCTTATCTTTATTAATTCTTGGGCTTAGCATTTTAATATATTGTATTTGTTTTACTGTTTACAGAAAAGTATTTAGGTACAATGATGCGATAATACTCGTATATTTTAAAATGGATTCAAGCAAATACGAAATGCCTAAAATACTTAACAAATATTCTGTTCTTTGAAAAGAAAGAAAAAAATGGCAAAATTTATGTGATTGTTGATATTTCCAAATTTTTCTATGAATTTAAGCAAAATTTAACTATATTTCTGGTCAACTATTTTCATACGTATTGAAGATACTTCACTTTAAACATGGTAAATGTGTATAAAGATTTTTGCATTAAACACTTATTTTAGTTATTGAACTATTAAATCTAGTTTGTATTATAAACACTGCTTTTGTGATAAAACTCAACTATTAATACACCAGAATAATGAATGATTCTAATTTAAATAAAGAACTATTAAGGTATAAAATGAAGAAAACATGGCTCTAGTATGATATTCAATGAAGTAAGAACTTCACTAAGTGATTGAAAGTAATGAAAAATAAGAACTGACATTATTTTTGAAGAAAAACTAGATAATTTTCTCACTTTATAGCTTTTGGTTTGTTATTGCAAATAAGATACATATCCCGAAATTTTCTCATTTGTTCTACAGTATAGAAGACTATTTTTTTTATCTCTATTAAGATAATTAATGAAAATGTGTCCCTAATTTTTATTTTAATGTTATTTTAATTTGCTATCTTAAATATGAAAAAGATAGTTTTAAGTAATTTTGATAGAATGTAACCGTAAAAGACATGTTTAAAATTAATTCTTAATTATTAAAATATTAAAATACAACTCAGGTTATATATAATTTCGAACATTTATTTGATACTTCAATCGTGAAGCTCCAATGAGAATATTCATTAATTTATAATTTAATTTACGATGAAAAGATTTCAGAAGTTATTAGAATAATTAAACTAAATTAAATAGATCGATTTGTCAAATTAATTTTGTATCCAAAGAAGTTACGTCATAAGATAAAGTTTTCCTTCCTTCTTGAGATAACTCATGTTGAAATTTGTCAGCATAATCGAAGAACTTATTATAAGTTACGCAAAAAATGAACGATATTAAATTATAAAGGTTTGGAAATTTCATTCTATTCCCCAGACTAATTATTTTCTTAGAAATTGGAGTCAGTAATTTGTAAGAATAATTGGTATATTCAAATAGCTGTTTGAATAGGCATAAATTTGACGATGAAAATACTTAAATCCAATTTATGTGATAATTTGGGGGAGTATTTTTTGAAAAGGTTGTAACGAAAGTAAATCAATCTTAATTTACGATTAGTAATATAAAAGATTCGGACTTCCATTGAAGAGTATAATTTCAAGAAAAACGTATTTAATTAATATTTAATTTTACAAATCAAACAAATCAAATATTATGATAATTTGTGAGTCATTTGAAATCCTAATATGATTATTCTATTTAATATATATTCTAAAAATTGCTATAAAAATAATTCAACGAAATTTTCAAACATGTAACTTTCCAATGAGTGAATATATATATATATATATATATATATATATATATATATATATATATATATATTAATACATATATATATTTATAACCTTTACTATTATGTTAAAATTTGCATTGCCATCTGAGAAAGATAAGGTTTGAAATTAATATTTCCTCTTCTTTTCCTTTGAAATGTGTAACAAAATATTTCTTAGAAATTCCACAAGTTGATTTATATGAGGAGGCAACATAATTTATACTGAAAAATTTGCCTAAATTAAATTTGCACATGGCTACTGTAATATATTTAATGCACAAAACAAGGTGGTTCATTAAAATATCCATCTTAATTTTATTAAAAAGGTATTTTAAGATACATAATTGTTTGAAATTTAATTCCATTTGTTACAGGATTATAATATATATTTATTTAGTATGTAGTTAATTAGATTTTCGAAAGAAATACTTGATTATTTATATAGTTTCACTACCAAATTTTTTCCATTTTTTTCTACGATTTACGATTGTCATGCACACACATACACAGATATAGACATGGATAGATAGATAGATTTAGATTTTTATGTTGATGATACATCTGTTGCCATAAAATTTAAATAACATTTTAAAAGAAGCAGACAATTTACTGCGTTTACTGATTATATAGAATGCAGGGTAGTAACAATTTTATCCAAAATATTGTTTTCATTCACTTATTAATATTTCTAAAAAATGCATACTAAATTAATTACAAAAACGCAAACTATTTGTAAAAATATATTTTTTAAAAAAAATGCAGATTATTAAATGTATGAACCGCTATGTGTTGTTTTAGATATCACTGATTTAGTTTATGTACTGCCTATTATCTTCCTTTTTTAGTTATTTGAATTTATATATTCCAATCAATAAATAATAATCATCTAAATTGTTTTACTGAACAGGAACAAAAGTTAAATTTTCTTTAATTAGTAAGGTGATATATATATATATATATATATATATATATATATATATATATATATATATATATATATATATATATATATATATATATATATATATATTTATATATATTTAATTTTGAACTGTGTAAAAATTCTGAATTTTATGTGATTTTGATTAAAATGACACGAGAAAAGAACTACCCAATGAAAGATACAATATAGTATTATCAATATGTTAAGCAAAAATAATAATATGATCATACAAAGCATCTGTTAAAGGTAGAAATATAGTAAAAAAATTATAAAAATAACTGTATAAGCTGTATAACTTGCATACCACCGATAAAACAGTTGTTACCAGCTGTCAATGCAGAAAGAAAAGATTAAATTTATAAAATGCTCATAAATGTGATTTAATAAAATTTCCTGATAAACAATAATCAATTCGTAATTATCTGAAAAAAAAGAATCTCTATTTGCATTCTTTTTCAGATTTTAGGGAAGCAATTATTTATATATTTAAGAAATTGAATAATACTGAAGAATATACAATATGTCATATTACTTTTGTCATTTAATATATATAAAATTAATATTTCTTATTTTTGGTATAATATGGATACAGTTTTTATCGTATTTGAAGTTACATTACGTAAGGTTTGATATCTCTTATATCCAGCACTATTGTAATATTAAAACTTCTTCTCCATTTGTATTTAAATTTAGTATTCGTTAAAATATTACAAAAATGTCATGATAAACATTGATACCAAAATAAAGATGACTGCGAGAAATTTTATTAAGCTGAATATATTTGTTGTAGACTTTTACCATCTACGCTATCATTCTGGGAAAGCTGAATATTTACAATTACTATTTTACGATTATATTTACACTTTACAAGCACTTAAACATATTTCATAACCATCAGTATCACATTTTATAAAGGATCATTCTACTTTTATTTTTATTTATTTAATTTTTCTCTTTTATTTCTCGTTCTATCACTATTGCCAAAATCTTCTTTATATGAATTATAAACCGATACTTTTATGAAATATGTTTAAAACTGTTTTAAGTATTTACTTCTTATTTGATAACTTACTATATTTAAATTATTGATTCTTAATACTGTTAGTGTATAAAATAATTAATGTTTAGATATTTCAGAGATAATTAATATTAGATTAGACACATTTTTCATATACAAACATATAAACATCTTCCACATGTATTTTGCGCATAAAATAGCTTTATTTATAAAATTTTTATAAAATTTTAATATTCATAATAAAGTATCAGAAATATTATCTATTGATTTTAAATAATTTTTTTCATTTATTGTGACAGAAGTTAAAATGTATTGTCCATTGAATGAATATTAATTTAGAAAAGAATATTTTGTATACCGTATAATAGATAACCTTTGAAAGCATTCAGAAAGTAAATATTTGTGTTATCCTTTAGCAAATATGAAAAATTGTTTGATTCTTTTGTTTAAGAATTACGTATACTAGAAAAGACACAGTCTCACATGTAGACATTGTTTTATACATGAGGAAAATGGTGAAACATCTAAACTATCATGATTCTTTGTAAAGATTCCTCCGTAGATGAACATTGAATTTTTTAATCTCCACTTAGAGCATCGTTACTTGTAAAAATATAATTCATTTTCGAATTTAGAAATCGCTTTGATTTCAAAACATTCCTCTATTGATAGTTAGAAACCATGTGCATGGTTGTTTTTATCCACTATGGGTTTTTTTGACACTGAATTTTGTTTAGTTAATTAGAAATCACTTGGTTAATGTGTTCATAAAATACTCTAAATATACCCTTAAGAAATCCTTCACTGGAACTAATATGTATTTTTCATTCATTACTTAATTGCTTCTTTGCCAAAACGAATAAGTTTGATGCCTTCTTAGCAGTAAATTACCTGCTTCCCCATATTTCAGGAAAGGTAGAATCAATGATGACGTATAATAGAGACGTTAACTATAATATTAGTAGTTCACCCATCATAACGCTTAATAATATATTTTGGATATGGGAAATAATTTGCTAGCTTTTAACGAAAATGTTACCATCTAATCCACATTAAAGGGAACATCGTCTCAGAAACCAATTATTATTTTACATGGAATTACTGTATTGATACATTCTATTTAAGTTATTCATAATGATAAAATATAAATTAAATTTTATTTTTTTAGTAATATAGCTTAAACGTTTACCAAAATCCTTTATTTATGCAAATATAAATCAATCATATTCTACTTATCGTGAAATAAATTTTCAGTGAAAAGAATATCATGCAATTAAAATTGGTTCATAATTTTCAAAATGCCATATATTGAAAAATTATATTTACATAAAAGAATTAGTTTTAGTTAAAAAAATAGGAAATACAAGGTAATAAGTTTGAACTATTTACATTGCATGAAAATTGGTTTTTAAAACAAAATTGAAAAAGATTAATAGCTGATAAGAATATAGTAAGTAAGCTAAAAATAAATGAAATACAAAAATATCCCCCAATTAACAATAATTAATAAATACAAATTAAAATTTATAAGAGTGAATTTCATGGGAGCAATTTCGAAGAAATGTTTTGAAAATTAATATGGTGGTCTTAATAATTAATGCACTTTAAAATGTGATAAATTGCGGTTTATTGAGAAAAATCAGTGAATAAGAAACTGGTTATTATCACAAAAGATACATTTAATATTTACTTTAAAATTGCATATTTCTGTTCTGTGCTTTACTTTTAAAAAATCCACGAATATTTAAATTTAAAGTATTTAATATCAATTAGTCAAAATAGATATACGTACCATTTAATAATTTTAAGCATAGAAATGGACAATTGATCTTCTTTTGTATATATTAACCTGAATAGACTGACTGATTGATAATATAATGCTTTGATGATTACTGTCATTGTGGGTACATTTAAATAGGGATTTCTTTCTTAATATCTCAGTACTACTTTCTCCATTTATTTGATAAGTAGCATCACAATTCACTAGCAGTTAGAATCTTATACAAGTATGGTATAGAACCAAATTTGGCATGTAACACAGCATAGATTTGCCAAGAAATCGATTCCTGCAAATGCTGAATAAAGTTAAGCACAGTCCTTCATGGAAATATTGTAAAAGTTCTTAGAAAGATGCCAATGGAGGGCAAAGATAATGTTTTAAAAGCACTAAAATAACTCATTAATGGTTAAATCAGATTGAGACCGTATGACTGGGTTGGCCAAGGTAGATGTCTCATCCTCTCAGTTCATTATAATATGGTTAGACAAGTCTCTATGGATAATAAAGTAAACTTGTTTATACTTTTCTCTATACTTTCATCTTTCTTTTCAAGGTTTATGATTGGTTTCTTGCATAAATGTTCTGTTTATAAAATTACCTTCTAATAATAATCATTTATAATATGTAATACAGATGCTGATTGAAATTGGAGTCTTTTTGCTGCAGTTGTTAGCTTTACAATCTGCTTCAATACCTGTTCCATGTTATGCTTTGCAGAGAATATCTTGCTGAACAGTGTCTGTGCTGTCAAGAATTTGGAATGCTAGAAATGCCTAATAATTGGGAAGTTTTTCTCATACTTGATCCAGATAGATGAGACTACGGTTAAAATATTAAATTAAATTATTTAGTTAAATATTTATAACAATCAATGAAAGAGAATCAATACCCACTGTAACCCCATCTGTGGTTTTTATAACATCTTATACTTGAAATCCCTCTGTCTGCAGTATTTTCTTGTTCGTTTTCCCAATGGATGAATTTTGTCTTCGATCCGAATTAAACAATGCTAAGCTTTAATAAATTTTACAGTGATTAAAAGTTAAATTGTTACTGGGTCTACAATAGGTGATCATCAATTAAGTGTACATTAGTGAACATTGTAAAAAGAAAGAATTATGTATTAAATTCAAAATATCTTTATTCACGTGAGCTAATATGTTTTTAAGTGCATTATCATACTCCAAAATTTCAGCTGCATTAAAACTAAAATATTCGTTTATAAATATATAAAGAAACATATATATCTTTGAATCTGGAAATAGTGTATGCATCATAATGCAGAAAAAGTGAAAATTACTCTTTTAAAGTTTCTAACTACTTCCATAAAGCATATTAAAATCGAAAAGGAAAGTTTAATAACCTGAAGAAATTTAGAATTTGTTATATTTAAAATATGCTGTTACACATATACACACTATCCCAGAAGGAGTATTTGGATCACATGTGATAAAAGAGATAAGCACTCGAGTACTTGGTAGAGACTCCACGTGAGATAATTATACCCTAAAACTTCCTGGGAATGTTTTTCACAAGTGTTTTGAAGTCGTACACAATGGTATATTTTTTCTCCTAGGTTTGAAGAAAACATGTTAGTTATTTCACTGATTTGGACCATTGCTGCAACTTATGCAGCATTTATTGGTATTCTATAGTATTCATGTCTTGATTCTGTGCAAACTGATCTCTTCAACTGATTACAAAGGCAGACAGGATTTTAAAATCAAAAATGTATGAGTGGCAGTATGACCATAGAAACCAAGCAAATGCATTTCCTTGAAAATGGTATTTATCGAAAGAATAGCCCTAGATCTTTGTTGGTTTTTTTGGAGTAGATGAAACATCAATTCGGTATGATTTTTTTTCAAATTTTGCAGAGAGGAATGCAGTTTCTATGACTTAGTTCCTTAAGAGTACCCAGTCAAGGCTCATTCCAACAATATATCATCTCCACCCTTTTCTTAATCCCAAAAGACAGTTTTGGAATACTTAACTCACCATACATATACAATAAGAATCTATTATTTCTATGATATGTGTCAAAAAGAATTTCTTGATGTCAGACAGCTCTGTATATCGTAGCATCTTGCATGAGATTAATGTAAATACTATTTCCTACATGATATTTAAGTACAGAAGGCGTGGCATAAATCAGGACAGTATACATCCTTATTTGTATGGATATCCAAATATTAAAAGTATCTAAAAGCAAGGATTCAATTTCATATGTCAATTATGTGACGTCTATAATTTACTTTTTACTAGTGGTTTCTGTAAAAACATGAATTATGATATTTTATTTTATTGTCTCCTGGATTTAATAACTTAAATCAAACAAGATATCATTATAATCATCAGTAAATGGAAAGGAAAAAAAACAAAATAGTGCCCTTTATGTTCAGAGATTTGGTACTTAAACTGACACTTCTTGCATTAGGCACGTTAAGAATTTGTTTTGATTTGTTTTCTGTTTATAAATGTAATTTCCTATATAACTTCCTCCTGGAAAAAAATAACTGTAGAGTTATAATTAAAAAACCCTTAAATAATAGCTTATATATTATATGTAAACATAAAATAGAATCAAAACTTCAAGTAGTAATCTATATATAAAAAAACAACTTTTTTAGTTTTTCTCCAAATTTTTTTCAGAATAGAATTCTGTAAATTTTAACGGGTTAGAATGAAGCTCATATTAAGAATTGAGTTTCCATTTGAATGAAAACATAATGTTCACTTTAGAATTTTTTAAAGTTGGTAATTAAATTAAAGTGAAATAATTTGAATATCATATAAAATTGCTAATGACACCTCGTACACTTGCCTCAAACTCTGCTTCCTTCAAAAATGAAGGTTTTTGTTTATGTATATCCACAGTTTTTTAAAATGTCATCTACGTGTAATTCCTTGGCATAAAAATATCTATGTCATCACGTATTACATTTCATAACGAATTACATTTCAGGTTGAAACGAATATTTCAAGCCACCCAACTCTTCTAGTGGCCAGCGTGCCTGACTGCGGATAGGGTGGTCCTGTGCTCGAATTCTGGTTGGAGAATTGATGTATTTTCTCTCTCCATCTATCCTGTCTTTGTCCTTTCCTTGTATGAATGAGTTGTGAATGGTTGCCTACCCTATAAACGGGCACCTGTGGCATGTATTTACTGAGGAAGTCGGACTCTACACTTAAATATGGTTCAGTTGGAAAAGTGAAGCAGCGCACCCCAATTTACCAGCCTAGCTAGCACACGACAACAACAACGAACATTTCAGATTTCCTAAATTATTAGATTTGATTTTAGGTAATTTCTTATCGTGACTTTATCATTTGGTATAGTATAATTATTAGAAAGAAAGAAATTAATTGTAAGTATTCTTGATAAACATGATTCTATTGTTATTTTCGAACTTAATTTTTCTTCTGAAAGCTAAATATACATTTGACCAAGAATATATGACCTAGAAATGGAACTTTTATACAAATTATACGCTATTTTCAACAAATAATACATATTACTTGAAAATATACATATATTTAATAAGAAACATCTGATGATTAGTAGTTAAATATAACTTACATTTAGCATTCATTTCACAAACATTCTAGATTATAATTATTTAAATAACTGATAAGAGTTATTTGTAAATTGCCAATAAAAGTAATTTATATAAATATTTTTTTATCACTCATAAAAAAATTCTTTGACTTGTGTACTTAGGTAAATTTAAATTACAAATTTTATAAAGCAATGAGAAATTCCTTTTATCTAACTAAAGAAAACATTTTTTAAAAATATCAATATATTTTATATAATATAAGTTTCAGTGAAAAATTGATTTATTTTATATAATATTTCAAAGTTATACAATATCTTTGCTGACGTTTTTATGACAAAATGTCAATACTATTTCACATAAAAATAGAACGTAGCGCTCAGTACTGTTATGATTGAATTAGTTTTATGATTCTGAGTACATTTTATTAGCAATTACTTTCGAAATAAAAGCCCACGACATAATATACAAGCGCTGTTATTTGTTTTTTATTGTTTCAAACATTTTTCTTCTTGTTTAATATACTGCACAGTCCTATAGAGGCAAATTCGATAATGTGGCAATAAAAATGAAATATTTCTCATAAAAGTAATAATGTTTCTTCATAGTATATTTATTTTTAAACAATCGCAAAAATTAAATCTTAGGCTAAATTTCTTTTATTTAACTTATGGGAACCGAATCCAAATACCTCCTAAAAGAATAATCCCCGACTTTGAAATGAAATCTTAAAATCACAGGGCTACAAACCAAAATTTTTTCAATCGTGTTTTTTTTTTCTGTTTTTGTCCCGGTTCAAATAAATTAAAATACATCGGTTCAGTTTCAACTTCAGTTCTTCCAAAAAATAATAGCTTCAAGCTCTCGATTTAGTTCTGAATGTGAATAGTTTTATTTTATGTAAATTCTTATTTATAATTAACATATCTTTCTATCATAAAAAATCTATCAAAATTTGATCAATTTTTTATTAGTATTAGGTTGGGGTATAAGTTTGCAGCGTTTTTACCAAAAACTTTTATTTAAGCAAAAACTAATAATTATATCAATAAATTAATCAATTATAAATTCGCAGTTGCTGCTTATAACTTCCTCTCACTTGTTGACCAATTTGTTTATGCCTTCCGCCAAAAATCACATGGTCTGTAGTCAAAGAAATTGTTGAGCCAGTTTTTAAGGATCTCTTGGTGCACTTAGAAATACTCGAAAAGAATGCAACAGTTAACAAGAAGCTCGATATTGCCCAACTACACCACGTGAATGAGGCTATTCGACTGAAAAGACCTGATCGACATGGTCAAACCATACTCCTTCACGACAACGCCAGGACACATGTTGCATAAGTCGTCAAAATCACACTATAATGGGAGGTCTTTCATCATTCGCCGTATTAACCAGACCTTACACCGACCGATTACCATCTTTTCCACTCCTTGTCAAACCATATAAAGAGTGTTACCGTAGATAACAAAGAGATCCTTAAAAATTGGCTCAACATAATTTTTGACACCAGACCAGGGAATTCTTGGCGGAACGGTAGCAACAAATAGATCGAGAGGTTGGAAGAGGTTGTAAACAGCAATGGTGAATATATAATTGATTAACTTATTGATGTAAATATTGTTTCTTGTTTAAGTAAAAGTCTTTGGTAAAAACGCTACGAACGTATTCCCCAATGTAATACATTATGAGAATGGATCAAATTAACCAGCATGTACGATAAGAGCGATGAGCAATGCGTTGTTATCCATTATCAAAATCATATTTGACGCTTTTATATGAACTTTGAAGTTTGACGCTCAAATGATGCACTTGGCTTTTCCATAATTATTTAAAAAGTATGTTTATTTACTTAACATAAAATTTTTGCCCCTAATTATTAATGTATCATCTTTTTTATTTTTTCTGAGATAACTTTTGTAGTTTTGAAGGATAAATTTCAAATCTGAAAACTCCTATTCAACAATAACTTGCGTTCTGGAGCAACCTAAACCACAATTGCAATCTTCACGAAGATGGAATAAATAATTCTATTTTCTTGCTTCTCAGAAATTTAAAATATTGTCGTATATTGAGTCTACGTTCTTTCTTGAAATCATTTAAAATGAATGAAATGTTAATCTTGGTAGAAATATGAGAATTATGTGTTTTATTGTTATTTTTTTTTACTTTTAAAGACGTTTTTAATCATATTTATAAATTTATTTTACAGTGGGTACAGATACCGTTAAAATTGCTTAAAGTTAATTCATCACTGCAGTTTCAAAGTTATTTCTGTTAGAGGCTTTGAGATATCAAAATTTAAATTTTATCTATTTACTACTACAATGTTTATATAAAATAATCTAAATTAATTTACTATAAAGATTATCTAAAATCTTTGTGCATTGCAATAAAGTTTTGGCACAGATGCCGTATAATTTAGGATGCCAAATTCTAAAATTGGTGCCTTTTTGGCGGATTTTCATATGTATGTGGCAACTTGGTTTCTGTTGTCTCATAGATATCCAGATCTATAAAAATTAAGCCGAAAATTCTATTTTGGCAACCCTAGTATTTCTTCATCCCACAGTTCAGAAAACATCATCTTGGCAACATTTCTTCATCGCCAAAAAAGTTTAAATTCGAATTTAGAATCCAGAAGTATGCGGAAATGATCTACATGAACAGAAACTACAATGTTGCTGCTGGGTTGCATAAGCATTGCAAAAGATGGTATTTTCTAAGTATTGCAAATAATATCAAAACTTTTAAAAGAACTTTATAAGTAATTTCGTATTTCGATAACATTTATAGCTGCTATACTTGATTTTGCAATTTATTTTCTACTCAAATCATATGTCACTTAAGTAATTAATTCTACGTTCTACGGCTTCTAATTAAAGCTTAGTGATCAATTATGCTTTAATCTTCAAAAATAAACGTTTCACATAATTGAATTTATCAGATATTAATTTACATCATTTTTATTATTGAATTTGCTTGAAGTTTTCATTTGAAATACAATCATGTGTATTATTAATTACAAAATGCCTCATAAAAATTATGCATTTCAAGTCATTTATTTAATGACTTATTCCATCTGAAAACAATATTCTCAAATTGTACTTTTAAAAATGAATAAATATCAAACTTTAATGTATTAATTAAGTTTATATTTATACAAAAAAAGTACACAAATATAAATGATATAAAACATTAAAAAAAATGTATACATTAATAGACGCTAAAAACAAATTTTTCCTTTTCTGAAACAAAAAAGGGATTTGTTTTCTAAAAATGTAATCTCATTAGTTACACATATAAATTCTGTTCAAAATATATTCGTACATTTACTAATATTATTAATTTGACACATCTTAATGCTCACAATACATGAGATCTTATTTCTATAGTATTTTACTACTTTTTTTCACAAATGATATACTCTGATAGAATGGAAGTTTACATTTATAGTTTTGGTTTTACTTTTTCTTAGATTTTTATTTTCAAATTAATAGGTATTCTTTATATAATTAGATATAGCGGTTTTATATATAATAATAATAATAATTATATATATATATATAGTGAATAAAAACGCAATTTAAAAATATTTTTCATTTATTTATGTACATTTTGTTTAAAAAATTATTATTCTGATTTAAGTTTAAAGATTTATGGTGACTTATAAGTTTAAACTAATTTTTAAGACCTAGATATGAAACATTTTAGCAATGATGTTATACAAGTGACGATAAATGTATTTTATTTTAATCTCCTAGTAATAAATTTGGCAAAAAAATAATCGTTTTATACTCTGCTAAAAGTGCTGCATAAAAAATCCCGTATATTGACTTCTTATGTAATAAAATATTATTTTTTTGTATATAAAAACTCTTATAGTTTGCAAAAAGAATGTTTAAAAAGCAAGCAAATATTACGGTACTTATTAAATACTGAAAACAAAATAAATTAAAAGAAATGATATTTATTAAGATTCTCTAAGACTGTCTTCTTTGCCATGAAATAAATCCTATGCTCTTCTAGGAAATATTTTAAACGAGATCTAAATAGTGTTTCAAGGAATATTATATCATCTTTATAGGGTTATTGTGATATTTCTGGAATTAATGCCAGAGGAGGATATCAATTCAGAGTATTATAAACTTTCTAAAATAAACCAAAACAATTAAATTACATTGAGATTGGCTGGATGCGTGGACTAAAACAGATATTTAACTTCCTCCTCGTGTTCTTCAAACTATTAGTGCACCAGCCCTGCTACAGAGATGGATGTATTATAAAATGTGAAAAAGTTTTCTGCTGAAACCAAAATTAGCATCACAAAATGCATTTGGACAGAAAAAAATTCTTTATACTTCTGCCCAAGGATTTTTCTTTTAAAGATATACGATTGGCTTAGAAAAATAGCCATGACACAGTAAACATTATCATGACAGATTCAGCTTCATATCTGTCAGTTAGAACGAGACAAATACGATCATGCGCTTGTGTTGGTGTCCTTCGTCTTGTTGTATGGAACAACATGAAATATTATTCCACTTATCCAACCAGATTATGGGAATGTTTCGCCCCTAAAAACTACGTTTGTGACAAATGGTTTGAGAATTTCTGCTGTTTCGTAAAAGTTTTATTTATGAACATGCCTTCTAATCATTGACACTGGATTGCTTGTCATCGTATTCAGCTCTGCGGTCACCTTTGCCCCAGTCTTTCGATTTTTAGACACAGCATTTTACTTCAATTTCCATCGGTTTCTTTCGTCCAAGCTCACCTAGCAAATCTGTGTGTATGTTTGAATGACTTCAGATACCTTACCTCTAGAAATGCTTAAATGTTTCAATCCTAAATTCTTCAATTAAACACGCTTCAATAATATGCTCACATAAAAAATCAAATCTACGCAGTCCAAAATTTTGCACTTTTAAAAATTTAACACCTAGTGAGATTTCTTCCCAGGTAAAAACTGATTACAATAAGCTTATGAAAATTCCTCCCAGTCATCCATTTTATTAAGTGTCATAAGAAAATGAATTTATGCATTTATTCCAAAGTTTAAACTGAAATTTAAAATCACGTATAAGTGAAAGTATTTGTTAGAAATTTATTTTTGCTAAATTAGGTTATAAATTATTCAAAATAGTTTACATATGTTCGCCAAAAGACTGGGTGCGACCTTCAAACTTAGACCAAGGTCTTATCAAACTGCCTTTTCCCTCTATCTGAATGGGGACGCGAGAGGAATCACCTTTCAGTTGGGGAAAAGGACATTTAAAGACTGTCCTTGGTGTTCCGTCAAAATGGCCTCCTCTGGACATATCTTAACCTGCCTAAATTTTAAAAAAGACGATGTCCTTCGGGACCCATCACAGTTTTTAGACATTTTAAATATTTTTGGTTTTATGGGGGTTGTCTAAAATAGCTAGATAACCTGAGATAAGTAACAACAACAACAAAAATCTAAGACATCCAGGACTTCAATAAAACTAAGCTGTCGCATTCTATCGGAGCCAGAATATACACATTTGCATTTATAAAACAAACTTGTAGTATTTAAAAATGTTACTTCACAGGTGTTTCCAATACTTTGGTAACCACCTTTATACATTATTTCAAAATGTGAGTAACTTTGCACCAAAGGGAATCTAAAGAAAAATCTATCGTGTTAGACTCCACAGTTTTTTTTATTCAAACCTAAAATTAACTTATGAAAAGTGTTAAAATAATAAAATTAAAATAGTTGTTTGTATTTATAAATATCAAATTTTACTTCGTATTTTTACTATAAATATTTTAGGAGTACATTTGGGAAGACAAATCAAGCTTCTACTTGCTTTAGCTAAGTAACTTCAAAGTTGTATCAATTCAGTAATTAAATAAGGACTGAATAAAAATTTAATTTGGGGACAATGAATAGTCTTCTGATACTATGTGCACTTCTCTGTTAGATTGTATTTATAAACTTTCTAGGTTTTATCCCTTACAAAATTTAAATAAGGTGATTAGTCTTTAAAAGACTAATAAAAGTATTAAACTTACCTTGTTTTAAAACTTGACTTGATGGGTAATAAATTATGCGTTGACTTAATTCACAAAACTGCTGATATTTTAGAAGGAATAAATTTTTCAATAGATAGTTATTTCTTAAAAGCATTTGCCATCAGTGAATAAATAACCTAAGTAATTAGTCGATATTATGTTCAGAATTTTTCAGGAAAGTTATGCACAAATTCATTCTTTAAACATGAAGGACGCGGATTTTCAATTTTATGTGATTTAGTTAATTATTTGGAAAATAATTTTTGAATATTCAAAATGTATATTCATTTTTTTCTTAAAACTAAGCAAATGTCGTGATATAAATTTGTAATTAGGAAGAGAAGAGATCACACATACTCAACATTAATAATTATAAATAATATACATGAATTTGATAATTGGTGTAATTTTTATTACTTTATAACATTAAAATTACTAAACATTTTAATTTAATTAATGACTTAAATAAAGAGATCTGCACTTAAGAATTTTTGATTTTTATGCACAAAAATTATTAGAACATTTAATTTACTATATGAGAAAATAACATCTCAATCAGTTATAAGAAAAGATAAATTTTTTTAGAGTCACAAATTTAAATAATTTTAATAAGTCAGAAATCAATTAGAAAAAGTACTAATTTACTTTTTAAGTAATTCAATAAGTAAATTAAGTAATTTACGGAGCTATGCATTTTTTGTATACAAAGATAATTTTAGTTCCTCTAGCGTTTTGTATATGGATGTTTTCAGATGAAATATATTTGCATACAAATGTCTTTGGAATTTAAAGAATTTTAATAAAAAATGTTTCTAGAAAACATTTTTCAAAATAATTTCTAGAAAAAGAAGTTAATCAAAATCGTAAATTAAAAAGAAATATTTTTTTAAATTTGATCTTTTCTGCATAAATGGGTTTCCAAAATATAATAAAACATAAATGAAATGTTTTAATGACTTGCAAAATGTGCAAATTAACCTGAAAATTTGAAAAAATTTCTTTAGATTCATTACTCTATTTCTTCTTTACATTTATTACTGTTAAATCATTAATTTATAATATTTATAAATTCCAAAATAAATAAAAACCAATTATAATATTCATTTTTATTTCACATGTAGGCTTATGTTAAGTGTTTTGTTTGGTGGCGATCATATTATATTTGGATGAAAAAGTATACGCTTTTCTATTGAGCTTTCAAAATTCAATCGTTTTAATTGGAAACAACTCTAGAGTAAGTACTGTTATGTGTTAATTTAATTTGTTGCAAAGTAGAAGAAAACAAATTTAAATTTTACATGGAATCAAAATATTTCATTTATAAATTTATCATCATTTCAATTAACACAGATGTAAGACATTTAAACCAAAATGCTGAATGCAAAGTTATAATAAAATCTGTTAAGAATAAATATAGTATTATATTTTTATTACCGTTAATTACCTCACTTAAAAAAATTCAAGATTGATATTTTCTTAATTCACATATCACAAAGCAATAATCTTTGAACAATATTTTTTTTCAAATGGCAGATAGTAGACCGTTACAACTGCAACAGGGTCTATTAGTCTATTGTTCCCTGATACCTTAGGAACCGGCCAACCACAGCAACCTCTTAGCCACTGAGGCGTTGCAACGGGTGCACAACAGGGGGTGGGCCACAATCGTACCCTCATACATGACATAGGGACCCGTTTATAGGGTCTGAATCATTCATACTTCATTCACACACACAAGGAAAGGACTAAGAGACGATAGGGAGAGAGAGAGAGTGTACATCAATGCCAGAACCGGGATTCAAACCCAGGACCTCCTTATCCGTAGTCAGGATCGCTGACCACTAGACAAGTTGGTCGGCTCTTTGAACAATATTTAAATTCACAATAACATGAATTACATGAAAAAAATTGACACATTAATTACATCCTTCATAAAATGACAAGCATAATAATTTTAGATATTCGTGAAATTAAAGTAGTAATAATATTCAATAACATTTACAAATAGAAATAGAAATAATTACTTTTAAGATGTGTCAATATAAATTCAGTTTTTTGCTTTCAATTTTAGATCAAGATTTTCTTTCTTAAGAAATCTGGTCACAAAGTTGTTTTTACCAAAATACTTACTTTTGATTTTTTATGTTGTCTAATGGCTTCTGAAATGACATTTCAACTCGGCATGAGAGATAATTCAAAGCATTAATGATTTTATGGTGCTTTTACGAAAACTTTCATTGATATCTAAAAGCAATTATATATATATATATATATATATATATATATATATATATATATATATATATATATATATATATATATATATATATATATATATATATATTTCCATTTTGGATGACTTTCGTAATATAGTACTGAAGTCGAGGCTTTCTGCAAATTATATCTGCTTATTGCTGAAATCAATATTATTATATAATTAATTAATTAGTTACATAATTAATATTTCAGTTCAATTATTTCTTCATCAACCAGTTATTCAAAATAATAAATGATAAAACAGAAAAAGCATGTGTAACAAACATATAATATAAAAAAAACTAAATAAAATATGCACTAAAATTCAATACGTTAATTAGCAATGTTAATCGAATTCTTCAAAAAAATAAGTGTCGACAAATTTCGAATGACGTTTAAAAAATTTGCAAATCTTAAGGGGATGAATACATTAATTTCACTTCTATGGGATTCAGAAAAGATTAATAATAATTCTAATAAAGAATTTTCAAAAAATTTCAAATAATTACTGATAGTTACATGAAATTAGTAATTTGTTAAAGAGTATGGTAATTTATAATAATAGGAATAAAGTTAAACACAAAAAAAGAGAAAAATAAGAATATTTTTTAGATTTATTTATGAGTTTACAAAAAAGTGAGAGTATTTGGAAAAAATTTGGTTTATAAATTGAAGAGTATTGAAGATATTTCTATTTGTAAATGTTATTGAAAATTCAGATTGAACTCTCGTCAATGCTTTAAATTACTTTTATTCAAAAATGTTTACAGAACCGTTTGAATACGAAAAAAAAATTGATTTGAATCATGTATGCTCCTAATCTTAAATGCTGAATTTTTATAAATCACAATAAAAGTAAAAATCTTTGAATGGCGTCTTCAATTTTTTAAAATACAGGAAGTAATTAATTCAATGGCAGAAGTACAGCTATGCATTTATAAACAAAAATCATGCAATCAGATAACAATACTACGCGTTAAACTCTACCCAAGTAAGACAACTGGGTCAGGCAAATTTGTTTAGTTGGTTTTTTGCTGATAGATCGAAGTTAAGCAACTGAATCAAGACATAAAACGCAGAAATTGGCATCTTTAAAAAAGCAGAAAAATGTAGGATTTGGAATAAAATAGTTCCAAAAATGCATAGTGGATCGATGTTAGATTGCATCTGACACGATACTTTCAGGAAAAAACAAGTTGAAAAGTTAGAAAGTTGGAAAATACAGTGAATTTTTAAATGGATTCCTCAAATTTATCCTGATTAAAATAATTTCAGCATACTAAGTCAACCAACTTTAGGGTTAACGTGATCTGTCAAAAAAGTCTCCATCAATTACTAGTACCTCACCATTAAAAGTTTTGTGATTACCTTCAAAAGAAGGACTAAGAAATATTTTTTGTGTCAAACATGTTTTAACCACCTACCTTAAAAATATCTTTCATTTCTAGAAGTTGGAAATTTTAGCCAATGTATTTGTGAATTCCTGGAAGACGATGCATATAATTAGCTATATTATTATCTGACCAAACAGGTCTGATGCTGTGTTTTGTCTGTTTCCTTTAGAAGTAACTGCCAAACACATCATTCTGCGTTGTAAGTCGAGTTGCTACCTGTGCTGTAACGTCTACTCACATTGCCATTATCTTGAAACCGTTCCCAAAGCCTGGAGATGGTACTATGGACGATTCTAAGTTCCTCGTATACTTCCACCTAGGTGCGTCCATACTCCAAACGGCCGATAATTCTACCACGTAAAACATCATCCAAATGCTTCATTTGTACCATAACTATGCGGTTATTGCACTGAAAGGCTTTTAAAGAGCTTCTTGTGAACAATTTTAATTCTTTGCTACTATTCCTTATATACCCTTCTTTTACATTCTCGTAATTGTGACGTACTATTGGTGCCATCTAGTGGTTTTCTGTATTTTGCTTATTATTCTTCAAGATGTGTGTGATAATTCTACACGTGAAATTTAAATTTTAGAGTTCAATTTCTGTGTGATTCTGAATTATCCTTAATTTATGGACACGAGTGTATATATATGTATATAAAATAGAATAGGATATTTATCTTTCAATCCAGCTTTCAACGTTTTCAAATTAAAGAAGCTAAATTTTAATTTATCTACATATATGTTTCTTTGCATACATAATTTAACTTCCTTTTTTAAATAGACTAACGTAATCGATTTAATTACATTGTTAAAACCGTTAAAATATTAACTTAATTCTATTCCTGGTATCAATATTTATTGCATATATCATTGAATAGATATACATAAGCAATCGAATACTTACGTAAGATATATAAGTTTTAAGCCAGTTATATATTTATTATAGTAGTAATTCCATCATCAATTTCCCTTACCTGCAGACAAAAGATAAAAAAGTAACATGATTTCAAAAAGAGCTTGTGAAAATGTTACTATTAAAATCATTTTTATTTCCTATATCTTTCTTTTTCTGAGATTTAGGTTTCATCAATTGATGCTCATAATGATTATGTTTTAAAGATTTCCTTTTTCATGATTGATTATTGATGACGGGTTCTCTTTTGCAACTAAGGTTTTGAAAAAATGGATTATTGATTTAAAGAAAATGATAATGATGGCTTTTACTTATAAATCGATTCTTTTATGAGCATATATGAGAGCGTTGCCCATAATAGGATAATTAAAATTCTTCTATATTTATTACTTTTGACAATCAAACAAAACTATTGTCATGTTTATATTTGTTTGTGGAAAGAAAGCTAGATATGTATTCAATAAAAGTTTTGGCAGATGATAATGGATTTGAGTTCCACAGATTAAGTAGAGGCTCCTACACATCAAATTGGTTGCGAATTAATTATGTAAATTAAATAAAAACAAATATAGTTAAAATATATTACAAAGTCGAAAAGTAATTGTGATGAATTTTAATATTGGCACTTATATATTTTCTCACAAGAAAAATTTCTTATTATTTTCCAGACATTCAAATTAGTTTAAAAATGTAATTAATCAAATTTTAATTCATTGTACTATAAACATTCTAGTTTATTATTATAAATGATCTAAATTTTTGCATTAAATATTGCACTTTAAGATTAAGTTAATGGAAGAACACAGAAAACGTTTTCAATAATGGTGAAAAGAATTAAAATAATTCTAAACATTCAATTTATTTCATAACGTTTTACTTCTCAACTTGTTGTTTAAGAATATGATGTCGAATATATTTAAATACTTTTATTTCACTTAACTATATGAATACTTTACAAATGAGAGTTTTTAGCCTAAAATGTATCTCTGTATGTGTGAAGCATAACAAAAAGATGGTTATTTTTTCATTTTTATTTAATTCATATAAAATTACTGAAATGTATATTTTATCACCAGTGACAGATGGTGTACGAACTGTAATATAATTTATACTTTAACAATATCTTCAATTAAGAAATGTTAAAATCTTTAACATTTCTTAATTAATCAAATAAGAAACCAAATAATTAACCAAATAAGAATCAAATAAGAAATGTTAAAGTTTATTACTGCAAGTTTGATAAAATGCGATATTATAATTTTTATCACCATAATAACTATATTATTTAACATTAAATTATTTTTTGACTTTTATATATTTTTGTTTTTAACATAACATTAAAAAAATCCTTTTTTATAAAAGAGAAACTTTTAAAAACTTTTTAAAAAAACATTGAATTTCCTGATAGCCATACTACACACATTTAGATTGTAAAGACAATTCTTAAGCAAATAAAAATATTAAGACTGTGTTTAATTCATAGGATTACAAGTAATTAACACGAATTAAAATGCATAATATTAGTTAACGTTTGCTTAATAAAGCAAAAACGGACTGTTTGATGAATAAATTGACAGTTCAGTAAAAGAAATGAGAACTAAGCGATTTGATTCTCTGATAATACCTATTTTTCACTTATTATTTAATCACATTTTAAATTACTATTCAGTAATTTTTCATAATATCTCATTTTCTTGAAAAATTTTAAATGGATTAAAGTCAAGAAATTTTGTTTTATCGTATTTGCAGACTTGTACAATAAGAGAAAAAATAATACTGAAATTTTTATTCATAAAATTTAGAGATTGAAGGCATTAAAATTATGGTAATTGTAGATTATGGATAAAACTGCATAAAGAAAAAGATGCAATGTCTCTTAAGAACAATTTACAGCTGAATGTTTTCTTAACTAAGAATCTATGGTTGCTTTCAGCTAGTTTAATTCTTTATATTGATAGTGCAACGTATATTACAATTCCTCTATTTTATGCAAAGCATTCAAGAATTTCAAAACTCTTCATCTTTTGCTTTTCTCTTTTGTAGACAATTGAGAAACACAGCTTCTTTTAACGTGCTAAATAAATAAACAGGAAAGGGTTAATGCTTAATATATAAAACATTTAATATAACAAGTGATAAAATTATTACATGATTGTAATACATTTATAAAATCCAACATAATATAAGAAAAACGTCACTAATAATATAAAGACATCCATATTTGTACCAAGAAATTTAATAAAAATGAATAACACAATATATTTAAAGGAAGGGCTATATTATATAAGTTTTTAAATAAATATAAATTTGATCATGAAGCATTATGTATCTAACTAATGTACAAAAATATTTACTTTATGTAGTAAAATGTAAATCACATTAAAATTTATATGTTTAATAGCAAATTATTAAATCTTAAAGATGTGCCTATAATAAAATCTTAAAGATGTGCCTATAATAAAATCTTAAAGATATGCCTATAATAAAAAAATAATTTGTATTTTTTTAATTGCTATTTTTTATGATTCTTTGAATTTAAAGTATATATTCAAATCAGTATTTTAATAATTGTTTATTTATTTATATTGCATGTAATTTGAATTATCAAATCATTGCTTAATAATGAATAAATAAATACATAATATTTTTAGTTTCGTTTAATAGAAATTTATATGTTTAATAGCAAATTATTAAATCTTAAAGATGTGCCTATAATAAAATCTTAAAGATGTGCCTATAATAAAATCTTAAAGATGTGCCTATAATAAAATCTTAAAGATATGCCTATAATAAAAAAAATTTGTATTTTTTTAATTGCTATTTTTTATGATTCTTTGAATTTAAAGTATATATTTAAATCAGTATTTTAATAATTGTTTATTTATTTATATTGCATGTAATTTGAATTATCAAATCATTGCTTAATAATGAATAAATAAATACATAATATTTTTAGTTTCGTTTAATAGAATGAAACCCGTAGATTCTACATATCCACTGATTAGCCTTAGATACCCTTCTATTCATTTATTATGAAAGTCATCTTTCCATTAGTGAAGGGCTTAATGTCAGGCATATTTGACATTTGCCAAGCATTCTATGCTTGGTAAATTACATTATACGGACCTCCATGCCTTTTTTTATTTTTCTGCAATTCTTGGTCTTTAAAAAAAACCATAAATATATTCATAATAGCCACTAGAAATGTATATGAAGTAAATAAATTCGTTAGTGTAGAATTCATTTCAATAGCAATTTTTTAAATTTTTATTTGATTTTTAAAATTCATATTATTGTTTAGATAACAAAATAATTTCGTATAAGCAAATAAAAAATGGTAATTCAAAACTATATGGAATAAGTAATAAAAATCTCTTCATTATCGTTAAAATCTAGAACAATAATAAAAAACTTTTTTAGTAATGTTTCTCCCTCTAAATAATGAAATCAGTCTAAAATTATGTTGAATTATCTAAATAACATTGAAATTTTTACAAATGATTTTTGAATGTAATCATAAATAGTAATAAAATAAATAATAAGAATAATTTGATTTCATAAAATATTCATTACAAATTTTTTTTTGAATAAATTTAGTAGCAGTGGTATAGAGAGCGGAATAAAAAAGAAGACTTCAGGAACAACTGAAAAGTCATGAATGGTACGTCTATGCTCTGGTTACCATAATATGATAGAAGTACATTTTGGTGATCGAAATATTTACATTTTTATAAATTATAGAACAAATTTTCTATAAAATAAACCAGAAAACTCTTGCCGTGCTTGCGTTGCCATCGAAGGACTTGAAAATAAGTATGAAAATTAATGTTTAATGCGGTCAGTCGAGAGTGGAAGTATCAGTCGTTATAAAAGCACAGATCCACTAAGCACATTCATCAATAGTACTGTAGTGAAGAGATATGGACGTGTAGAAAGAGCCTGTTCAGCGTTGTCTCTTATACGACATCAAAGTGGGCTTATCAGTTGCTGCATCAAGTCGAATATGTTAAGCGCTTGGGGAATAGCGCTGTGTTGAAATTTATGGCAATGACTGCATAAATACAGGTCAAGAGGTTTGTCCCTCTGTGACAAAGCAGATGTCTGGTGGAATTCCCTATGAGCTTCTACCAATGGACCAAACGTTCACTGCAGACTTGTACTCGTAGTAATTGGATTGTGTGCAACAAGAGCTACAAAATAAATAATCCAGCCTAGTTTAATCGTAAAGGTGTACTGTTTATGGCCTACTACACGAGGCAGCATGTCATGCGGTTGGCCATGAATTCCATGCAGCGAATTTGTTAGGAGGTTTTGTGCCATCCCCCTTACTGAGTTGACCTTTCACCATTTGGGGATTTTCTAATTTCCCAGGAAAGCTTTTTTACTTGGTTCCATGAAGATACCAGCTAGTAACGACTCCTCCAACCCTGTGTCATATCTGTCCTCTTGCCTCAGCCATTGACTTTAAACTCTGATTTACTTTGTGGAGCTCTTCTACATATCTTGTACTAATTTTGTTATTCATCCCCTATTTCTCACTTAGATTGTAACACAAACCCCATTTTTAAATTTTCATGTCCTTCACCAACCAGTTTTTTCTGGTTTCTTTATTTTTACTTCATATTGTTTTATTACTCCAAAATTTTTTGTACCTATTTATTGATTTTCCTTAATTACTTGTTATGTTTTGTTAGCCTAAATTAAATTGTCCATTTTGGTGGCAGTGTTGATAGCTCAGGGTCGCGAAATTGGAGTCACACTGTAGCGGTTCATTTTTTCTCTCCAGTGGATTCCATCACTCTGGTAGAGCTCTTTTGAGCTGGGTACAAAGAAGATGGCGTAAATGTAAATCATCAGATTAGTATTTATTCCATTCCCTAGACATTCCTCTTAGTGAAAAATCAATCACCGTTTTGGTTTCAAAGCACTCGCGTATTTCTTTGCGTTCAAACATCTGAGTTTTACAGCAATAAGATTTCACAACTGGAGACACGTTAGCAGAATATATGCCGATGGTGATTACTTCGAGGACTACCATAGGCTACAATTTCTGTAGGTCATGTTCTTTGGATCTCTGAAAATGGTCAGAACTTTATTGTTTACACTGTATGTTTCAAATACAGGACAAAATAAAAAAAAAGTAAAATAAAATAATAAAAACATTTTGAGCAAATGAGGTGAAAAAATATCTTTATATCTTTGAAAGTGTACAGCGAATTAAACACAAAATACTAATTTGTATACAACATAAAAGTTTGATGTTCCAGAGATAGTAATTACAAAGGTCATATATATATCAAGTCGAAATTTAAACATAAAAAAGGTAATTATGTTGCGTGTGAATATTAAGAATTTCAATAATAGTGTCCTTTTCCTTACCATGTTTGTTGAATTAAAATATTATACTGAGAGTTTAGTTGAAATGAGTTAGTTATTATCCTTCAATTTTTTTTATCTAAAGAGAGGATTTTTACCTTAAGGCTGCAAAAGACAGTCTAGAATCAAAAGCAATTAATAATATTGAAGTTTAGTTGCAATGTAAAATAATTAATCTCCAACTTTCTATTGCAATTAAAAGTGGTTATTTTGCTTAACTTATGAGAAATAATTTCAGATCAACATCATAATTTCTTAGTTCTTCTTTGATAGGATGAACAAATAATTTTTATTTAAGCAAATTTACTAGAAGCGTATTAAGAATCCCACAAAAATCAAGTAACTATAAATTAAATTATACTTTTTAGGCAACTAAATTTTAAAGATAAAAAAAGGCATTTTTACTACTATTGACAACTTACTTTATTGATGACTTCCTTATATATTAAAGAATGTTCGTAAACAGGATTCGAAACTATCGTTATGCGTCTTGTGATTCTTTTCCTGAAAAAATATGATTTTTATAATATTGCCATTTTATTTATTATTCATTTTAAATAATAAAATTTGTTTAAGTCACTATTCAATTCACATAATTTGATACATTTTGTCTTAACTTATTCAATAATAAGCAAAAGGTGAAATAAATAACGCAATTCAAATATGCATTGTCAGTTTATATCGGTATATAGTCAGTTTTAGTGTACTTACCCGTAAGTTGCGATTTTTAATTACTGATAAGTAATATGAATTTATGTATCAATAAAAATGTGCTTTACTTATAAAATGTGCTAAAAAAATTATCTACTAAAAATTTACTTTGAAAATGTGCTTACTTCTACTATAGTGGTATATTTAGAATCTATAACCTCGTTGATTTCTCTCTATCTATAGATAAGTATAGCGTATACATTATCATGGATACCAATAAGCAAAGTTGGGAAGAAAAGAATTATGTACATTCTTTCTCCTGTCACAAATTGTTTGCACCAGCTTTAATACATAATAGATTCTTCAAAGCATTTTTATGATTTTTGTTAGAAATATTTTATTGTTGTCGTTATTAAGGACACTTGAACAAATCAAGTTCGCTAGCCAATGGCTATGTGAAATTAAGTCAGAAGGGTTCGTATTTGAATAAATCAGAGCACTACGAAGCTAAAAGTGCGTTTTTATTTTAAGACTCCTCATAGAGATGACACCACCAGAGGAGCCACTTTCTCAATTTTGACTTTGATCTGGAATGGGACGATATATTAACCATACTATTTCCCCATGGTAAATATTTAACTACCATGTCTTTGGTGGTATTCTGCATCGAGCCTTGTGATTCCGGAAGGAAGGACGATGACCTGACCACTAGGCTACCACGGCCTAGAAATATTTTACACTAGATAATATCAGTACTTAATATTTAATAAACATAAATATATATAGAAAATTTAACTAGCGATTTACGAGAATAAATAAGAGTTACTTAAAATATAAATGAATCTTCTTTTGGCACAGCTGTTATATAATCTAGTATGCCGAAAACTAAATTTTTTGTCGACGAAGAAATGTTTTCAAGATATCATACTATCATGTTTCCCGATGACGTTTCCCAAATCAGAATTTTTTGCATAATATTTAATGGACCTATATCTATGATATGATAAAAGACAGATAGCTAAATAAATAAAAAATATGCCAAAAAATCATCTAAGACAGAATTTGGCAAACTGCATTATGCGGCATCTGTTCTCTTCTTTTTTGGAGAATCAAAACTATTTATATATTAATCTCTTATTTACTTTATATACAATAATGACTACCCAAATTGCAACACCAAAAGAGACAAGTGATATCAGAATCAAATTTGTTTTGTACTTAACATATTGAGATATAAGTATCAAAGGATAAAATTTATATACTTTTGTGAAGCTTGGTTTCTGCAACAATCAGTAACCAGAGTAGTCACCACTTTTGAAGATCACAACTACCACACGCCTCGGCATTTATTCCATAAGACTTTGAATGTGTTCTTGGGGTACAGCAGACCAAAAAATATTCACAGATTGCCAAAGTTGATCTGGTGGGGAAATTGGGGATGAAATCTAGATCGGTAACCATGACCCACATGTTTTCTGTCTGCGAAAGATCAGGAGAGCGATCTGACTAGGGAAGCAATTCAATCTAGTGATTGACGAAGAACACTTAGAAAATGTGTGAAACGTGTGTTCACGCATTATCCTGTTGAAATATGGCTGTAGGCAGTTGTAACCTAGCTGTTCAGCATCCTCTTTCATTGGTATCTCTATACTCAAATGCGAACATCATGGTGCTGCAAACAGAAGCGTGACTCATTAATCAAGAAAATTTCATTCAATTCTGCCATTCTTATCCTTTTTAAGGATACCATTTGGGGCGGCGATGTCTGTGGTTTTGCTTCAAGGGTAGACAAAATAATGGTTATCTTGCAGACAGACCACTCGGCGTCGTCGAATGCGGCGTCATGTAAACGGCGTCGTCGAATGGTACACGCAGATGTAGGATGGTGCGTTATAGACTGAATGTGCTGTGCTATGATTCATGATATGGCTGTGCAATTTGTCACTGCCATGCCCGCAATTTGCTTGTCATTATGTGAAGTGCACTTAGGTGGATGCGATCATGCACATCTTTCCGTCATACTTTCCCACATCCAACGATCACATATCCGCATTACAATTGCTTCGTATCCTCCAACAGGACTACCTATTGCACTGAAAGGTAATCCACAATCATGGTAGGCCACAATCCATAATCTGTCGAACTCGGACACTTGATCAAAAAATGATCACTGTTTTCTAAGAGGCAAAATTGATCGTTTTTTGAAGAAACCACAAGAAAAACACAATTGTGCTGAACTTGAAATCATTGAAATCTCTATTCCTTTAATTGCACTTTAAAATGACGCAACAGAGTCGCGTGATGCGCGTCTGAGCTGAAATTCTAATCATTTGTATATCTCACCTCCACTAATGCATGTAGTAAATTTCATGTCAATTGCTTGTGTCTATTAGGGTCTTGCATTTGCGGTGAACAGCAGTGTAGATTTCATTACTTTGGTTTTGCATTATTTATACATTGTATAGATATGGATATCGAAAATCATTTGTTCATTATACCCAGACGGTGAAGCTACAATAGATTACATACTTAAATAAGAAACTAATAATTCTTTTTAATTTATAAATTATATTAATTATTATGGTTTATATATACGTGTATTGTTTTGTATTTATTGTTTTCTAATATTATTGTTAAGTTTTAATTCTTTGTAATTTTCACGAGTTTTGTTAAACAACTTAAAATTTCACACGTTTTTACTTTATTAACAAATGAACAGTTTTAAGCAAATAATAGTTTTCAAGTCCTTAATCCGGGTTGAAAATGTTTTTACTGAATTGTTGAAAAGTAAAGTGTGAAATCATTCTCATTATAATTTATGTCATACAACGGACTTTTGCGTATTTAGTATTTCCATAAAGGGAAAATTTACATTAGATTAAAATCTATCTTAATTTAGACAACTTATGAAATATTTTACATAATTATTTGCTTATATATACACCAAATATGTGAAGTAACATTTCTATTAGTATTTTTTTGACATTTAGAAAATATATCATTAAATCTTTAATAAATGTCCAAATGAATACTAACACTCTACTATTATGAATTGATAAGAAAATTTTGATGCCCACATAAGGCATCGTATGGAAAGACCATTATTTTAAAACATCATACTAAAATATAAATAAATAGTCTTGTTATTTACATTTTCCATACAAGAAACCATAGATATTAAGAAATATTATAATGTTAATACACAAATTATTGATGAAGTTAAAGTAGCAATTTTTTCAAGAAATTTTGTGAAGAGTTTAAACACATAAAACATATTTAAGTAGTAAAAAATATTTTTTTGTAAAAAAAAAAAAAAAGGATTTTTATGTTTTATTTTAATTAATTTTTTTAAACCAAATATGTGAATATATTCAAAACCAAAAAATAACATAATACTCTAATTCCTTCTACATATTAACCAGACAGAAAGCGGGTTCTTGATTCTGACTTTTCAGGTCACACAGGGAGATTGGTCCATTTTAGTTGGTTATATTATAATAATAAGCTATAATTTTTAAAATAAATTATTTTTATAAAAAAATGATTACATTAGTTATTCGAGAAACTAATTACATTCTTAAGTTAAAATTTTTATGTTTAAGAAGATAAAACATACATAAATTATAAAAGTGGAATTATGTGCTTGTAATGGAGTTTCTGAATCGAAATTGACTTCAAACAACAACAAAAAGAATGATGTTCGCAAATAAAATCATAGCCATTTTGGAACTAATAGGGTAAATTCCCTCATTGGCGAAAGTTGTGATATTCTTGGGTTACCAAGCAATTCTAACGCTGCTGCCACATAAAAATCCCTACATATGACACAAAAATGACGTAAAACATGATAAAAATAAAACTTCGTGGCACAGGTGCCATATTATCCAAGATTCTAAATTCTGAAATTTTTGGCGATGAAGAAAAGTTCCCAAGATGACGTTTCGTGACGTGCGCGATGACGTAAATACTAGAGTTAACAAAATAGAATTTTCTGCATAATTCTTATAGGTCTCCATATGTATGACGTAACAAAAACAAGTTTTCCAGATACATAAGAAAATCTGCCAAAAAATCGCCAATCTCAGAATTTGGTGCATGGATTACACGACACCTGTGCCAACCTCGCAACAAAAAAGTCCAAAAAAAACAACACAAATTAAAATTGGAAACATAGAAGTGAAAATCGGTATTATTATAATCAAAATGAAGGATGGTAGATTTGGCGAGAAATTTCTTGAGGGATATGGGATAAATGTATCGCATTTTTCCCTAGAAATTCCAATTTTACTATCCTCGGATCATTGACACGTAAAACACAGAGAATAGCTATTGGAATTTTTGTTGGACACTGAATATCTTCTACTTCACTTAAATTGACTTCATAGAATTTTTAACAGAATTCTTTAAAAAGTATTTGTATAGTTTACGTTCTCATATCTGGTTTGATTTATATTGCTTAGTGCTTTAAAGTTTTCTTTGATTTGCATATTGCTTCAAAGGATTCTTTTTTTGACATTGGAACAACTGTGGTATTTATTTCTTTGACGTGCTATCTGCAATGAAAGAACTTCTGGCCAGTTGTTAGATTTTTGATCTGCATGTTCAATATTGAACAGACATTTCATTTACACCTACTTTTGTCGCAGTATTAAACTAAATAATTTCTGTTTTACCATAAGCTTCCTCAATTTTAAAATGTTATTATTTTATTTGGTTTCCTTTACTTCTAACTGTTTGATTTTTATACTTACAAAAATTTTTTCTCCTAATTTAAATTCTTCGTTACTTACATCGCCTTACTCAAATTCACTATCATGAAAACTGTATATTTCGGCAGCAGGTTCATTCTCATTAGTTTGATCAATATTTTATGCAGAAGATTCCACTTTATGCAATGCAGTTCTCAATTCATAGCTTCAACGTTGTATATAAGCTCTTTATCAATCTGCTCATCAAACGTCATGCATTAGTCAATCAAACGTTAAATCTAATTTTCATACCCTGTTGATTTACGTTTGTGTACCATTGTTTAAGAATAAAACGGTATATATATATACAAGAAAACCTCGCAACAAAAAAGTCCAAAAAATGTAGAAAAGAAAAAAACAAACACTGCAAAGTGTTTTTTTGAAGACAAGAATACACTGCAAAGTGAAATAAAGCTGTTCGAAAAAAATAATTATCAAAAACCTGAGCACAGATAACATATAACGTAGGAAACCAAATTTTGAGCTTGGTGATTTATTTTAATTATCTGAGAATCAAGATTTTATTACGTCATAGGTATGGAGAACTGTAGGAGTTATGTAGAAAATTCTACTATGGCAATCCTAGAATTTACTTCATCGCAAAAGTCACAATAAGTCATTTTAGCAATGTTTCTTAGTCGCCAAGAAAATTCAAAATTTAGCATCCTGGATTATACGGCATATGTGCCGATTCTAGAAACAATTGTTTCAAACGAAATAAGGAAAGGCAGATGAAAAATAACTCTGCCTATATGAGGTGAAGAAAAGAGAAATTTGAAAAGAAGCTTAAATGCAAATAAATAGTTGTTCCAGGCTTGTTGATTTTTGAAGAATGTATTGACTTTTTGACCCAAACCTTCAACAAGGGAAAAGTAATTTATTTTTGATAGAAGTTTTGATTCATGTTATTTTTAAGGAATAAATAACATGCATACCAATTCCAACGTATCCAACTGTGCATTTTTCTAACTCGTTTTCTAGTTTTCATAAATTTAAATATATTGTTTATGAATTAAAACAATTCAAAATAATATAATCTAAGAATTTATCTTCAAATCAAAGGTCATAATGTTATTCAAACAATATATAATAAATTTTGTTATCAAATATTATAAAATATAAATATTGAATATAAAAATTTCATTGTCAAATGTTTAAAGTATTTCATTGTTAAAACTCTAATTGTTGAGCATATTAAGCTTAATGCATTTAGTAATAATATATATATGTATGGTTAAAAACAAAATTTAAAAGCAACAAAAGAAAAGCATATTGTTTAATGATGTATTGAAATTATTTAAATACAATTTCTAATAATTAAATACAAAATAATATAACGAGAGGAAATATTTTAAAACACGTGTTTGTCATATTAATCAAATACTTTTAAAACTGATATTTATAAAGATTATACAGACACGTATATTAGTCACTTATTATAGAAAACTGATGCATCTTTAGAGTTAGGTATATTTTTTTTTGATGTTTTTCGTTATGTTTCTTAACTATTGAAATTAAACAATAACATTTTTTTTAAAATTTATTTCAAACGCTTTTAATCAAAATAAATAATGTTTATTAGACAAATTTCAATTGAAATCAATTATAAATATATCACTTAAAAGTCGAATAGACTTGAGAATTTTCTTCTAAAATATACAAGATAAAATATTACCAATGAAAGTTCTTTTAATTTTGTATTAAATTAATATAATAAAATGCTATATTTTTCAATATAAATCTATGTAGAGCAATCTTTAACAATATATAGATTTTAATATTCTTGCTATTAATAATGATGATGTGTTTAAAAATAAATTAATAAGGAAGATATTTATATATATATATATATATATATATATATATATATATATATATATATATATATATATATATATATATATATATATATATATATATATATATATTTATGATATGGCAGATATTTATCATAAAAGATTATTTTATTTAAAAAAAGTTTAGATACATTTTAAAAATAGTATATAGTTTAAGAAAAGTTTTCTTTTAAACAAATTTGCTATTTTTGCAAACATTTCAAAATAAAAGGCAAAATAAATGAAAATCAAAATATAAAACAAAAATCGGCATAGGTGCCGTATAATCAAAGATGTCAAATTCTGAGTTTGGTGATTTCTTTTATGTATTCAACAACCTTGTTTCTATTACGTCATAGATATGGAGACCCATACAAAATTAGGCAAAAAGTTCCATTTTGGTGACCCTAGTACCTACGTCATCGAGCACGTCACAGCACGTCATCGTGGCAATATTTCCCCATCGTCGAAAAAATTCAGAATTTGAAATCCTGGATTCTGCGGTATCTATGGCCAGAAATCCAAAGGATGAAGATGACATCATTGTAAGGATACTTGTTTATAATACAGTCATAAAAGTTTCAGAAAAAAAGGTAAAATAGTACACTCAGTGATAAAAATGTGTTCCAATAAATTTTTCTATACCTATCCACTTTTAAAATTCTTGTCATAAATATATAATTTGTCATAAAATTGAATACGGAAAGTGAAGGAAATAAAAGTACTAAACTTAATAGAAAATGGTAGATTTATATTTGATCCTGTATGAAAATGCTAAAGCAAAATCTGGTCTTTTTTCTTAATTTAATAATAATTTCAAAAAGAAAGAATTTCGATAATAAAAATAAACCATTTCAACTATGGTTCCATTTCGGAAATTAAAAGCCTACAGTTATCACAAATTCTTGAGAGTATTAGAATAAAAATTCTAAAACTGTTTGACAAAAAGTTTTCCCTGTAAAGTACAAGTATATTTTATTACTTTATTTTTTAAGTTTTATTTGTGATACATTGTCTAAGAAAAAAGGGCATTATTAACTTTAATTAAAAAATAGGGTCAACATATAAAATTATTTACTGCTTTTAATTCAGTTTATATAATAGCTATTTATATTTTAGTAACTTTAAAATAATTGCTAATTAATCTTTCTCATGAAGTGGTTGCGTATAAAATGTAATAGTATTTATTTCTATTCAAGGAGAATAGAGAACTGGGTATATGTATGATAAATCCCCCAAGAGTTTTCTCGCCAAATTAAGCTTCCTTTGTATTGATTATAGTATTGCCAGTTTGAGTTTTTGTTGCTTTATGTGATTTTTTTTTGTTGTCAAGTTTGCTTTTTCCATGTTTTAAATCATTTTTGCTTCATATAGAAGATTTTTTTTAAGTGACAACAGAGTTTGAATTTCTTGGTCAGCGTTTCAAATGGTGGATTTTGAGAAATTTCCTGTTCCATCAATATAGAAGCATCATCTATTTAGAAGCAGACACCGAGAATAAGATGAGGTATTTAGTCTGCCACAACTAAAATGTTTTTTCTTTTAAATGTACTGTCTACTTTACGGGTCCAAACTGCTATTGCTGAACACGACAGATATTCGATTGCGTTGGTGTTAAATTCCCTGTCTTCCAATAGCAAGACCAATTCCTTATCCATTCACGCCACTATGCTTGTCATATACTGAATCTGTTGGAGATCGCATGAGACATTGAGTGAATCCATGCTTTAGAAATCAACAAACCTGCAAATACAATTTATCTGTAATCAATCATCCTTTCAGTGTTTTCCTATTTGACATTCCCCATGGAATCTGGGTATTTATATTTTCTACCTACCTTTCTATTCTTCGTTTGAAAAACGGCGCAGGTGCCGAATATTTCATGATTTCTAATTCCGATTTTTTGGGGGATGAAGAAATGTTGTTAAGATTACGTATATTGACGTGCGCGATGACGTAAATGCTAGGGTTACCAAAGTAGAATTTTCTGCTCAATTCTTATATGTCTCGATATGTATGACTTAATCGTAAACGAGGTTGTCAGATACATAAGAGAATACGCCAAGAAATCGCCAATCTCAGAATTAGGCATCAAGGATTAAATATAGCGCCAGTGTCAAAACAATCGTTTCTTGCAATTCATATTTTATCGGGAGGGGATTTCAATTCATATTTTATCGGGAGGCAATTCATATTTTATTGGTTCATGTGACCAATATTGATTCAAATTTTTTATTAACAGAAAACATTTGCTTTACAAGGTATTTCTATACATTTGTTTGCCATTTTATTTCAGAATATGGATTTTAAATGTAAATTAATGAAATTTGAAAAAGAGATGAATCGTTTTAGAACTCTATCATATGAAGTTGATTTTTTGTGGAAGATAATGATCAAACCATATGGAATGAACCTGCTGAAGAAATGTACACTTCTCATGATAGTGAATTTGAGTAGAGCGCTGTAACTAAAGAAGAATCTGAGCTAGAAGAAAACAAATTTGTAAGGAAAAATCAAACAGTTTGAAACAAGGTAAACCAAATAAAAAAATTTGAATTTATTTAGTTTTATTTACTACTTCAATTTGAACAAACTGATGAAAAAACAGAAACTGTTTTGTTTAAATATGCAACAAAAGTAGATGTTAATGAAATATCAGTATAATATTTGACACACATCTGAAAACTCCAATAACTGTCCGAAGGTTGCTTTTTTGCGGATAGAACGTGAAAGAAATAAATACTAGTGTTTTTCATAATGTCAAAAAAGAATACAAAGCAATTTGCAAATTAAGAAAATTTTTTAAAAGTGCCACATATGAAAAAATGAGCAATGCAAATGCGGTTTTGAGAACACTGCTAAAAATCAATGAAATCAATTCAAGTGAAATAGAAGATATTCAGGGTCCAACAAAAAGTCCATAGGCTAATGTTTATTATGTTTCAAAGATCGATCTAATGATAATAAAAATGGGATTTCCGAAAAAAAATGGGACAATTGTATTTGCAAAAATCATTCTCCTTTGATTGTTCGAGATATTTGTCGATTAAAATCTCTGTTATAAGCATATGATTTTACTTTTATAATTTAGGAATGTTTAATCACTTTGAACACAAACACGTTTTCTTAAGAATATAATTAAAATTTTGAAATTAAATATTTTAATTATTGCTTATAATGAAATTTTCATTTTAAACTTTTATGTTATTTTTTGATAAAATTGACTGGGGTAAACTAGCTATACCCCCACGTGACATGCAGCTCATTGTTAGGGGCTGTTGTTCTACCAGGTTAATATAAACGATTTGATTCGTTAATAAGAAGAATTATAAGCCAATTTTATATTTATAATTCTTAATTTGAATTACAATAATATGATACACTTTTTATAAGTAATAAATAAAAGTATTCGAAAACTAAAATATTTCATGGAGGTTTTTTTGTTTAAACAATCTGAACTCATTTTTTGTATTTTTATATACTGTAATTTAGTGTTAATAATACGAAATTATATGCTATTGGTAAATGGTTTGTTATTAACAATGAAGCTATGATAAAATTAGAAGTAAGAATTATATTTTTTGATAAAAACACCTCTACACTACAAATTCAGTATTATTTAAAATGTAGCTCTAATTTTAAAATTGTTATATTAATATTAACAAAACTTGAATTTTTTTAAAAATCAAAATTTTAAGCATTTGTGATTTAAATTTGAAATTCAATTTAATGCACAAAAGCGTTACAAATTTTTTTAAAATAAAAATGGAAAATGCTAGTTTTGTGTATGTTATTAAATTATCTTATGAAATGAGTGTGTGTATTAAAAATAAAAAAGTTATTTCTTCTATAAATAGCTACTGACTGTTTCCTAACGAGAGTAAATTTGCTACCAGATTTAATGATTATAATTTTCAAATTTATTTGATCCATTAAAAGAAGCACACAAATTAAAAAAAAAAAGTTAACGTAAACCACAATTATATACATTAAAATATTAACTTTATAAAAAAAATGTGATTTGTAATGAATAGCCCAAAACACATTCTAAAAATCACATTTATTAAATGTATATACCTCATTGCAAAAAAAGTTCAGTATTACCTTCCTTACTTGTGTCTTATGAGTTCTTATGAACTCAAACAAAAGTTGTACTATAATCCCTTACAGTTCAGGATAGTTTTGTTCTATATAATCCAAGAAAAAATAAAAGTGGAGAAAGAAGCAAATACTTTTTCTCTTCTCCTATCTTTTAATTTTTTCTCTTTCTTTTTTTGATGGATATGATTGAATTTCCATCAATATTATATTTTTTTCTTGTATTTGAAGAGTAATATCTATAAGTGCCTCGATGATTTTTTATCATACTTAATAAAACTTCTACATATGTGTTTGAAGAGTAATCCTATCTAAAAAACGGTACTCTTATGACGCGATTTCATATTTCTCGTGTCACGCGTGTTTTCCCCCATATAATGCGTTGATTCCCCAAGTTATATTTCTGTACTGCAAAATTTATAAGTATTTGTACAGTTCACAAGCCATTTCGTGTATATTTGCATATTGTGCAATCGTGTCCTTATAAAATTTAATTATATTGTACTATTGACCTTTGAATATTCTGCTAAAAAAAGACATCAGTGGAACGTTATTGCAGATAGCTCCTGCAGCGAATAAAAGTGTATTAAACTGTTTTTAAGATTATTTGATTTATTTGAGATTAACTGTTTTTAGTTATATTTGTATAATTTTTTTTATTTTATTTAAAATGCTCCTAATTTAAATTTTAATAAAACGCACACATTTCTCTCATAACGTTGATTTTCTGAATATCCGATTTCAACCCCCTTTAACAAGAAAAACTTGAACTTGAATAAGTTGTACATTACTTGTTGTATGAAGTAAAATGAAAGTATTTTACTAGATAGGTCATACACATGCGTTCTACTATAATGAGGAACCAATATAACGTGTTATAGGAGAGATTAATGTATACTAAACAAACAAGATATTCTCCCTATAAGTATAATGGCGTAGATATAAATTTAAATTTCTTTAATTCAAATCGTCTGAAATTCTAGTAAGTGACAAAACTACAGCATACTTTGTCTTTTATTTTATTCTGATATTTTTTAATTCACAGGGATTGACACTACAAGTTTCATAATAAAATTAGTTAATTTGTTATATTAGTTTTACTATAAATTAATAAAATGTATTCAAGAAAGGATGTTTAAGGAAAATCATCTACTTAGTTTTATTTCATTCAATCTGTAGGAAACGGTATGAAAATATAACACACACACTTCGGCAATGTCTAATAAATGAATGAGGAATTTGACCTTTCCTGAAAAAAAGTTGTCGTAATTCAAGGTTAATCTGCTGTAACAGCTACCAAGATGTTGATTGCTGTCAACAAACACATTCTCATCAAGATATTGAATATCTTATGTTGGCAGTATAGGATGTGAGTTGGTACGGACAGCATAATTATAATATAATGAATATGTATTCTGTATATCGTGCTAATGATTTAGGTCTGATATACTGCCAAAAGGGCAATCTCTTATTTGAAAGTTAAAGTTGTGTATAAAATTACTAATTAATATAAATTTTACAATCGAAAACAGTATTCTTTGAAAAGACTTTTCTCATAAATAATAAAAATATGTGTTTTATTCATGAAATCCATACCTTTTACAATTAATAACGTTTGGTCTCTTAAATAGACCTCATTTATTAGTTATTTATTGCATTATATCAATAAAAATATGTGCCTTATACGTATTGTTTCACACACAGTTCGTAGAATATTTAAATATGTGTGTTGAGAAATAGAAGTTTGATTTCTCAAAGATTTAATCTATATCTTACAGTCAAAATGAGTTTATTCTTATTCCATCATTGGAATTAATATTCTTCTCTGATGCTTATTTTTATAAGATTAGAATCACGTTAGTTTATTGTAATAGCAGTTACCTTTCGACCATCTTAGACTTCCAATTAACCAGAAAAGAATTTTACTCATGCAAATTTAAAATTTTTACTGTTAGAGGAGTTGCAGAAATAAACAAGAAACTAGAGGTCAATATTTATTTAAAATTATAAATTTTTTTGCTTACTTTAGAAATTGTGAAACTATGCAAAGAAAAATAGATATTAATAGATAAAATGTTTTAATAAAATTTAAAACAGAAGGTTTCAAGACAATGAAGCTTAAATTAGAAAATGAGTATCACTTTATTAAAGAAAACAAATGAATTCTAAGTTATAAAATTATAAATCTAGTGAAACTTAAAAAAAAAAAATTGCGAACATTTTAGTTATCAAATAAAAACCAGAAATTTTCCAATTGAGACATCGTATACATATTCAAATGTTTTGAAGTTACTGAAAATAAATATGTATTCAGACAGCCAACATTTTTTGTTTAAAAATTTATTTCAAAATTCTCCTCTCATATTTTAGTAAACAAAAAATGTACACCTCTATGATTTGTTACACTTTAATCTTATATGCAATATTAATTTTAATTATACTACTTTTGCATGTGTATGTAAATAGTATCATTTTCATATTACTTTCCCTAAAGGGATGATTCTAAATCTTAAAATTGGGTTATTTCGAAAATATTTCTTCTATGAAATATATTAAATATGTGTGAAAGTTTATAATAAAATACTTGAAGCTATCATTACCATTCAATTTATAGTTAAATCAGTCTAGACAAACAATAAATGTTCTTGATCTTTTAAATTATTCATATTATTTCAAAACAGTGAATTTCACTTTTAAATTGCATTTAAAAAAACTACTTTTTTGAGTAAAATAATTTATTAAATATATTTAAGTAGAGAATAGAGGAAATTATGCACATTAAGATTATGTGGAGGGACTGAAACATGCAAATTTGTTTCCTTTAAATTTTTACATTAAATTAAACGTTACGTAGATATAATTTCATTGATTCTCTTTAATGTAATATAATGTAATTTTTTAATGTAATATAATGTAATTTTTTAATGTAATATAATGTAATTTTTTAATGTAATATAATGTAATTTTTTAATGTAATATAATGTAATTTTTTAATGTAATATAATCTATTGTAGTTTATAAGAATAGCAGATTACAGACGCGTATTTTGTATAAAATTTCTTTGATTATGTTTAAATAGCTCCTAATATTTTGCTGGAAATTAATAAATATTTTAAATATTTGTAATGTAAATCATATCAGAAAGCATTTGCATGATAATGTCTTGAAATTAAAAAAAAAGCTCAGTCATAAAATGTACAAATTATTGTATTTTAACAGCGCATTAAAACTTATTTTCGAATGATTCTGATACAATTATTGAAAATAATGTTATGTAATGTTCAAATATTTTTCTTTAATAATTACTTTAAAATGAGAGTGAATACCAAAATAGAATTCTGTATGCTTTTAAACTAATAATTTCTTGGGAATCAAACCTTCATTTTCTTAAAATTTATACAAAACCGAAATTGGTTTTTTGTTGTTTTTTTATGTACAAAAATCAATAGCTTAGAAAATATTCTTGAAAATATGCTAAATGGTTGTTGAAAATTATTAGTTACATGGAAGTAATATTTTCTAAAAATATAAAAAATTTTTTCCATTATTTCCTTATTAAAATTAAAATTCAATTTAAATTCATCAGTTCCTATAGTATTGTTTCAAAAATTGTTCATTAAGGGAAAAAACTAATTTATATACATGAATGCTTAAAATATTTTCTCATGCATCTGGCTTATAAGAACAAATAGCCTCAATGAAAAGCATTTCTTTCTTTACTAAGTAGTACAAAAGCAATTTTTTCTTTATTTTTAAGTAATAGAAGAAAAACTAACCATCGTTAATGAAATCATTGTAAATAATGTATAAAAATATGAATATAAATTTTTTGGATGACTCTTATAAAAATTAAGAGTTTTTTTTATGTTCACCATTTTTTATCAATTTTATGTTCACCATTTTTCTCAAATTTCTAAAAATCGAATTTTATTAATCGATTATGTAGAGTTTCTTCCATGAGACATCTACATACATTATTCGTGTTTCTTCAGCTTGAAATATTTCTAATTTGGATTATTATAAATCTTAACGAATTTTATAATTCTGTAGAAAAATAAAGATAGAAAAATTTATCTAGAGTCATCAAACACATCAGTTAATATTGTAAAACAACTATAATAAGAGATATCTTATTTTTCTGTCTCTTAAAAGTTTCTTTTTATTTAATATTATTTATAAAGTATTTAAAGTAATCTTTTTCATATAAATTACTTAAATATTTCTGACTACTTTTGTACATTAAAAATAATGAAATATACTTATTTTACATTATGTTTAATTTTATACGGTGTAAATAATGAATATGCATGATATATACAAATATGTCCAAACAGAAAATAATTGAATTTTCTAAATTGCATGTATAACACACATACATAAATATATATACATAAATACATTCATATAATGTATGTAAAGGTGGAATTTTGAAATGCCAAATTCTGATAAGTGTGTTAGATTCAACATGAACAATTAGTTTTTAATTAAAAAAACTATGGTTATTAACTCTTATTAAATTTGCTCATAATTTTTAGGAAAGGACTAATGTAAATGCATTATTGCTAGTACATTAAGTTGTGAATCTCCTAATTACTTAATTAAAAGCTAAGAAAAAATTTATCATGAATATTTTACTGAATTAAGAGACATTTTGATGATGGGCGTTTTCCTTTATTGTCAAAACTGATCACAGGTGGACGTAAAATGAAAAAAGAAAAACTGACAGTTTTATTTTTAATAACGTTGCTAAGAATACAATGTCGACCAGACATTTGTTTCACATTGCATTTAAAAAGAGAGAATTTCACAAAATATTTGACATACATTATTTTAAATGCTTATCTTGTTATATTTTCATATTAAATGGCTTATTGGTTTCATAAAAATATAAATTATTGATTTCAACAAAATAATTAATCGTTTTTAAGAATCTATTATAATTAAACAGTAAATATAAATAAATTATATAATATTGGTGCTTTTTCAATATTTACCATATCATTGGAAACAAGATAAATTAATGTAACTATTTTTATGAATTTTTCTGTTCATAGCATTTGAAAGAAATTTCATTGGGAATGAATTACTTAGATGTTGATAAACTTAGTTAATACTTCTTATTTTGATTGTTATATAATAAGATACATATTTTCATTTATGTTAGAAATTTGAGTAATCTCATGATTTCGTATAAACTTACATTAATAGGCTAAAAGTCATTTTTATTACACAAATGAAATACACTGATATTGAAACAATATTCTGAAAAAAAATGGAACAGTTTATCAATTTCGAATATATATATATATATATATATATATATATATATATATATATATATATATATATATATATATATATATATATATATATATATATATATATATATATATATATATATATATATATATATATATATATATATATATATATAAATATATACATATATATATATATATATATATATAATATATATATATTATATATATATATAATATTTATATATATATATATATGTATACATATATATATATATATAAATATATACATATATTTATATATATATATATTGTACCGAGCTTCGGGGTTCGTGTGGATTGAGAGTTGAAGAAAGCAACTACTCGATGAACACAAGACTTTTATTCGTAAAAATTCCACTAGAAATACCAGCTGTAATAATCACAATTATGCATTATGCAGCTACAATTCGTCGGATACAATAAATAACAGCTTCCAATCACAGGTCTCAAATACCTCAGGCAGAGAACAGCTTCCAAGCACAGGTCTCAAATACCTCAGGCAGAGAACAGCTTCCAATCACAGGTCTCAAATACCTCAGTCAGAGAACAGCTTCTCTAAACTAGCAGTCACGATTAATCGTCTTCACAAAACTGACTGTGTGTACAAAACCTTTTAACCATTTTGGGCTGCAGTATTTATACCTGACTTGGCGGAGAAATCTACTAATTTCGCCAAGGTTCTGGAAGCTTCTAGGCTATCTCACTAAATATTGGTCCTAGAGCTTAGGTGATGGATGTTCCCAGAAATATCCATTTCTCGCCAAGTCGCCAAAAATCTCGTCAAGTTGCCCACAATGTCGCCAACTCGCCAAGGTTTCTCTCCAAAACATCGCCAAGTCACCAAATCGTTAGAAAACCCACTTTTAACGTATAACACGTCTAAATACCGCAATTTTTGCCCAAAATATGAGTATTTCCGATCTGTCTGAGATATTTTAAGACATATATATTAATTATTTACAAATTTGTAACAATATATATATATATATATATATATATATATATATATATATATATATATATATATAACTATTAATTTAGAAGCATGTTTAACAACGTTACTTTATCCACCGAAGATTGGGGATAGAGTTTATCCACCACCTTGGGAGATAATGATATGTTACAAAATCACCAAATTAAAAGGCTGAATTTTTTATGATTTCAAATAAGTGTTCTTCGATAAAATTGTCGATAAACTGCATTAGATATAAAAAGATGTTTTAAAACTTCAAATTCTTTTTTGATTTTTTAAATATTTGTACGTTGTATATGTATACAAATTCTATCTACATGTTGATTGTAATCAAAAAAGAATTTGGGAAACTGCCAAGCAGATTTCGTCTATTTTACATACATTATTTTCATAATTTTTATGTTCCTTTTTCGTTTTCGTAATTGGTAGGAAATATTTTACATTATAGGATCCATTATCCGGCTTCTCAAAAACCGAAATGTTCTGAAAACCGGCATTTTTCAGATTGAAATTTTTTTTGTAGGCATCCCGAAGCAGAAACTCTTGAAAAGGACAACTTCTGAGCTGTCTTTTTACCACCAAATTGCGCATTTTTGATCCAGCCAATGGATCAGGGTATACTTAATTGTTTAAAATGCTCCTATAAAACAACTTTTATCCAAAAATATTTAGAATTCTGCAACTCCAGAGAGGGAATGATAGTTTATAAAAAAAGTTTATGATCAAAGACGCCTTTTAGAGTATTGCTAATTCCTGGAATTCCTTGAATAAGAATATTCTGATCAGTGCTTGGCATAGTATCTGGCCTCTTTCAATTTTTCTTGAAGGAGAAGAAAACGACGAATTTTGTGATTTTCACATATCATAAGAAAAGAAATGATCCAAAAATTGTTAGAATATGCCAAAAACATTTCAAATGAGGAAATAATCGATGAAAAAAACTATACATGATTCTTTAAATGCTCCGACTGTACTTCAGTTAACTCATGACGAGATCGTCAGTGTAGTGCTCAATAGGAAAAACACCGATTCCTCAAGTTCTGAGGATACCGATGTATAGGAAACAGAAAATGCGGAAGACATTTCCATTGACCATTGTCTAGAACTAACGAAAGAATCGCGGAATGGAACAAAAATTATTCTTTAAGGAAACGATATTATATCTGTATATAAAATACAAGGAACTGTATTGTTAGAAAAACCAAAGCATTTAAAACACAAACAAATTAACGATATGTTTGCATCAATAAGCAAAAAATAATCTTACTTTGCAAATTTTAGGTTATTTTATTACATAAATGTGGATGTGTGTATGTATTTTTCATTAAAAATATTAACGATATAGTTATTATTTTCCTTCCCACAAATTATTTCCATAAATAAAGCTGAAGGATGGAGAAGGGGTATCGTGATTTTTTGCAAATGAAATATTCGGCAGTCAAAAAAGGTTCCGGTAATTGGAATTTTCCGGTTTTTCCAAAAACCGGAAAATTCCCAATAACCGGAATATGCTCGGTAAAGAGTTTGCCGAATAATTTATCCTATACTGTATAATTAAACATGTTATCTACCATTTTTAGCATCGTTTGGAAATAATTGATATTAATGGAAAGTTCCAAGGATTCCAATTACATTGGATAAACTTTTAGAAGTGTATATAGAAGAAATATGGTGATAAAAATTGAATATTTTTAGCGGAACTATTATGTATGATGCTTTTTCAAATATTTTTATCTATTGAGAAACCTGCTAACTGAATCTTTTTAAAGAAAAGTCTATTAAATAGGTTTGTTCTATTTCTAGATTATATTATGACATTTCTTCTGAACTCTGTTTATTATGTAAAATACATCATCAAGCTTTAGTTTAAAAAATATAATGGCATTCAAGATTTTACTTAAGGCGCATCATTCAGAAAAACAAATTAAATTAGGGATTGCTAGTTTTTATGTCTAAATATTTTGCCGAAACATTTTAATCAAAATCATAATACTGTTTTTTTTTTCAAAAAAAAAAAAAAAAGTCTAAAAATAATTAATACTTTGACTTATACAAAACTATGAATTAAAATAAAGATGAAAGTTTAATTTTTATTTCACGGTAGCCATACTAAATGAAATATATAGCAAATGATCAATTAATATTTTTTGATAAATATTATAAAATACTTATTTTAAATACATCGATAATTTCCATTTTAATTCTGAAATATTTCACTCAGTTTATTTTTTACTGTAAACAATAATTTAAAATTTTTATTAAATAAATTAAAATTTTCATTTTTAAAAATATAAAATTTTGTGTTAATACACAATGTTTATTAAAACAGTTTTGACAATCTAACACATTACACAACATTTTCTAAAAAAATATAAATCTTATGATCTCTGAATGTATTTAAGAAAAACTCAAATTTTATTTTAACAAATTCTGTATTTTTTTTTAAAAAAAAGTTCAAGTTGAGATTTTTATTTTATTTTATAACAAGAATGTTTTCTGATTTATTTATTCCTTTTGACTTTCTGAATTGCTTAAATTTGAGGGCTTGCATTTGTCGTTTTTACTTCTTTTATTTTTTCTGTGGAAGAATTTCTTGAGCTTTATTTAATTTTGGGGAAATATCGATTCTTCTGGTTTTATCTGTCTTGCTTTGTTTCTAGTTTTTATTTTCTTTTTTTACCGTAACTGAGTTAATTTAAACCTCTCACTAACTCTTATCTTCTTTGAAACTGTCCGCCAATTTCCTTTTTTCTTTCCAACTGGGATTTCAAACTGGTTTCTTAAAATGTTCATAGTTATCTCTTGGGACTTCAAGTGTACTTAAGGTGTTGCTATATAAAAATAATTTATAAGCATTTCTCTAAAATAATAGAATAGTTTCTAATTATTTTTTGTTTTAAAGTAATTGTTATAAACTTATACAATTAGTAATTATCGTGAGTATAATAATATTTATATTATTTTGATACAGATGTAAATGAGTATTTCGTTTTAAAACGAGAATTAAAATTATTTTATAATAAAAATATGATTTTAACTATATTTTTTATCAATACAAAAACTTACATTTATTAATCCAACCCTTAAACTTTAATTTTTATTTACTTTTATCAATAACCTTTTATTTTTATCAAATCATTCTAATAAGGTAATAATAATTTTCGCATATTCATTACATTAAATATTTCTTATTATAATTTTCTAAAGACAAGTTTCTAATAACACACTAGGCATGACTATGTCAAAAATATAGAATTTCATTTGTCCAAGTTTAATAAAAATAAAACTGTACATTTTAACTTGTGTACATAATAGTCATTATGCCCCAACTGAAGATGTATGGATGTGAGCCATCTTCATATAATGCTCTGAAAAATTTCCATGTACACACCCACTGGCAAGATAATACAATGATGTATGTGCATTATGAAGATAAAAGTTTAATATCCCTTTCCGTTGCTTAAAAGGTACCGGGATTAAATTCTAAATCTCATATTCCAAAAAACTTTTTCTTAACACCAGGCCACGGTTAGCTAGAATCTGACTAGAGACTGAAGAAATTATATAATCAAATTATAAACGTAACTGACCATATCATCTACAAACGCATCTTCGTAAAACTCATAACACTACATCATATAATAAATCATATTTCCTGTGATCAATAATAAATCTATATAAAGAAATAATCTTTTCATATCCTCAAAAAGAATTTTGTATTGGCTTATAACTTCGCGAATAGCCAGTGGTATCATCTTATTAATTGGCAATAAATTGAGGCAATTAATAAGCATAAATTGGCAATAAATTGAGCAAAATTGGCAACAATTTCGTCTTATCTCACCGGCTCTTCAGCTAGAGAGACAGTTTCATTGGTACATGTCTCAAGTATTTGTTTTATATGCTCTGGACATTTCCAACAGTGACCCATTTTTTTAAGTATATGAGCGGTCTGAAGCTCTGTCGTGTTTTTGGAACCTGAATAAAAAAGTATTTTTATTCCGATAATACCTTGTTACGACGTAACATAAACTTTATTATAGCAATATCCAAATATATGTTGTTCGCCCTGTCTTGGTATATTTTGATTAAGAATAGTTTTACTTTTTGTATTCTAAGAAACAATTTCTTCATTTTTTATCATTTAAAAGAATAGTCAAAGATTGTTCCATTGTAACCGTTGTCGCTGTCACGGTGCCATTGTTGACACGTCAGTCATTAGAGTCATTGAATTTAACATCATGGTGAAACAATATTTAATATTGTAAAGAAAGCATCAGCCATTGAATTTTAATATGACTCCATGTACAGCTAATTAATGTGGCAATTGTTGTTCCTTGTGGCCTAGTGAGTTGCTACTTTCACTAGACCAATCATGATAATTGACGAATCTTTACTTTCTATAAAAATGTATGCATCCAATAAATAAACACACATGCATATGACTTCCTTTTTGGTGTATAAATTTTATTTATACACCAAAAATGTATAGGAGCAATGTATAGGAGTAATATTTTATTTTAGGCATTTCAGTAAGAAATGTTAAGAGAATGAATTTAAAATAAAAGCAATTTGTTTGGACTAAAGTATTAGGTTTCATAAAATATTTTCTCCTTTGTTGCAAGATTATAGAATATGGATACTTTCTTATTATTTTCACAGCAGTCAACATTGCTGTTAATGAAGGTACTACTGATAACTATTTCTTACATAAAATATGTGAACAAGAAGCTTTTCTAGTTATAGCTTTCTTTCTTTATATGATATATAGGTGAGATTTCCATGGACTAATTTAGCTAGGTGAAAAATAAAATACGATGACATTAATACGTTTAAGTACTAAAAATGAAATAACAATAGTATTTTTAGCTCAATTTTTCTTTTCTTATAAGAGTTGATTTTCAGTACATCTTTTAAAATAATGAATGGGGAGAAATAGTAGAAAAATGAGATTCACTTCATTTATAAGCACCAATTTCAATACAGTAAGGAAATGTTAAACTATAATTAAAATAGCTATTGGGTAAAAAATAAATGGGAGAAAATCACGTGACATAACAATTTTCTTGTCAAACTTAACTGAAATCAAAACTTTTAATGAAGTTTTGATTATATTATTTCAAAGAAAACAGCTTATATATATATATATATAATTTGGTTAATATATTTACATTACATACACTTTCTCTTCATAAGTTGAGGTTTAGCTTTATATTTGCTTTTTATAAGTTATTAAATATAACATGATTTATAATTTTAAAATTTTCTTGCTTTTAGGTGATATATGTATTAACATACGTGTTTAAATAATAATTCTCTTTTATCCCATATATATTTGATTATGTTCTATCATTATAGACTTAAATATTTCATTACTTTTATATTTCTCATAATTATGAAATTGGCAAATATATGTGTTTTACGGTTTATGGTTCACGCTATTAACATTTAGAGCAATAGTTGTTCTTTGATAATTTCAAAATACATGAAAGAAAATATATTCATGCTTTGTAAAAAGAATTCGTACTTGTAGTATTAGTACCTTCCATTGTACTAATATTGAAATGATGTATCATTAAAAATTTAATACATTGTATAACTGCAATTTTTTTTAAAAAATTATTAGCATCTTACAAATATATGATATTATGTATTTTGAATATTAAGACTTATTATAGAATTTCAGCATAGCTCAAGTTTAATAACTGTTTTTAAATTTGAGCTCAAATGACTTTATATAATCCTAAACAGATCTTACGAAAAGAATAGTTAGTATCAGTTTACTGAAGAGTAATGAATTTTCTTGTTGAAAGGTTAGAAAGGTAAATTATAACTAATCAGAACTTAAGCAATACTAGAATTGTTTCTGAAGAGTACTTGATAAAGATCTAACCCTCATTTTTTGTTTCGAAAATTCATTGGCCAAGAAGTAATATGCTTGTAACGAGTTCTTTTTTAAAGGAAACTTTTTATTCCATAACAAGGAAAACAGAACATTATATAACTGATAAATAAAGTTTTGGAAAAAATTTGGAGTCTCTTTAATATTTAATTTAGGGTAAAGTGAAATAAAAGTTACTGTGTTTACAAAACTGATACAAACTGTTTCTAAAAATTTATGTGTTGCATTTATCTTAAATATTTCAACATATTTCTTTTACTTTTATAAAAATATGGTCCTAGCTATAAATAAGAGATAGATTCTTTAATTTCAGCAAGAAAATTATTTTCATATTACTTATTTGAAGGCTCCTGTTCTTGTCCCATTACCTATTCATTTCAGTTTTTGTTCAAATTAATAAATTATCAATATGTATTAGATATGAACACTAAAATATTTTAAATTCAATGTTAAAAATATAATATTTTAAAAATATATATTTCCTTATTATCAGTTAAATTAATCATGTTTATATCAGAGGCTACTTTGAGTATTGCAGATAAATATATTACTTTGGCAATTAAAACACTTAAATGTTATATTCAGGCATTTGTTACCCTGTTATAAAAAATTAAAAAAAATAATTGAAATTTATATGCGATTAATTCAAATGAAAAACTTTTTTTGTTGTTTTTATGTTCAGTAATCGAACTATGAAATGTTTCACTATGTGTAGTTTAAAAAAATTTAGGTATTCAATAAAAAATTTAATGATATTTTTATATGTCAAATAGATTTTTTACATAGCGGTAATATTCATATTAATGAAAATTTTAGTACAATATATTAGTAATTTTAGGAACAATATATTAGTAAGTACTTAATTTTAAGCTAGGTACATCCTTAAAATATCGTCTTTTTGTGAGATTACCCAGAGTGCAGAAACATAAGATGTAATGAATGAGTTACAGTGTAAACTGTTTTATAAACTTCATGTACTTTTGATTTACTTTTTGTTTGTTGGTTTTTTAGTGCTTTATTTATTTGAATTTGTAAACTGTTATTAATTTAAGCAAATAATTAATAAAATAACGTCAATATTTAATAAAATTATTTATATTATATAAGGAATGGTTGATGTGATTAAAGCAGTATTGGATTTATCTATCGAAATTGGCTGTTCACTTGTTCCACTAAGTGAAAAATATTTTATTAGTTGTTCTAAGAAATTTTGGAAGAAGTGCTTACTTAAGTTTTGAATATAGATATTATGAATTCCAAAGTAAGATCTTTCAAGCATTTTTCTCCGCTTCTGAAGTCATATAGATTTTAGATTGTTGGAAGTTATCAAGTAACCAGTATTGTTTCTCATTTGTATCTGAGAAATCATCCAAAGTATAAAAGATCAATCAACACTTAAAGATCAATAAACACAATCATCAATCAACTACTGTTATGGATATTCCTTCGCCTTCATAGAATCATCATAAAAATTTTGCTATAGTCTCTTTATATTTATTTGCAAAAAAAACAAAATATTTCTTGGAATACTATCGTGAATTTATAGTTGGCCCCAAATCTACTAATGAGCAACCATTTTTTGAGTCACTAATGTTAGTCACCACTGTTAGTTTCAGAATAATATTATGATAAAAAAGATTTGATATTTCGGCAATTAGAAACTTACTTCGTTATGTAGGATCTTTGCCAAGGAAGAAATTTTGAAGCAAAATATCTTCATTTTACTTGAATTTATAGCAATCACTTGAATTCACCTGAATTCATGAATCCATTTAAATTATTTTATAATCCTACTCTCTCTCTCTCCGTAGAAGATTTTTGTTGAATGAAAATTTATCAAGCAATAAACGAAAAAAAATGTATTTCTTCATTAATCGAAAGAGAATGATATTTATCAATATTCACCGAAAGAGGAATATATATATATATGTATATATATATATATATATCTATCTATCTATATATAGATATATATATATATATATATCTATCTATATATATATATATATATATATATATATATATATATATATATAAAAATCTTCACCAGTTTATACAATTAAATTAACTGCAGACTGGTTCCTATTTTTTTATTTGTATGGCACACATAGAGTAATTCCTTTTCATAATGTTTTGGCAATTCGTTTTAATAATATGAATTTTAAAAAATTTAAATAAAATCTAAATGCAAAAGTGGTTAGGTACTGGCCTAAGGAATCCTAACATCAAAAATATCAACATAAGGAAACACAGAAGTGTAGATATTGAAACCATTAGAAAGTAGTAGATAATAAATACAGGTGTTGAAAAACTGGAATAATTTCAGAAAAAAAAACATAATTTAATGTATTTTAAAATATATCAAGCCTCTAAGATTCAGAGCATAGACTCGTGAGTTAAGCCTTGTAAGTTAAAAATGAATACACTCAGAAAAAGGAATTATATATGTCATATAAAACGACATAACCCAAACTGCATCAAGTAAATATCAGGAAATAAGATTGGATTGCTCAAGATATGCATTAAGAAATTTGTAATTCAAAATTTACCAATATTTCGTAATCCAGAGGATTGCTGAAAAGTAAAATACCTCATTGTTGTGAAATACAATTTATTTAAATGTTTCTTAACATAATCTTAAAAGGATTTAGAAGTATTAAAAACTTTTTTCAGTGTTTTCTTGATGAAAATGGTTGTTTGAAAATGTTGTAATGTATTCTCAAATTTAATGTTTATGAATTTTTTCTATATTTTGAGCAAGAATTTTGAAACGCAAAATTTTATGACATTTTTATAAATCAAAATTCTATTTTCTCATAAATATTGAAAATTAGACTTCTGGGATACTTTTTACGATTTGATAATTTTAATGCAACAGTTCAAAACAAATATACATTTATTCTGAAATTCAAGATAAAAAAGTTATAATAATTATTGTTAAGTTTATGAATAAAAATGTTTACGTAATTTAATAATATTTATACGTATTTTAATTTTAATAACTTATATCATTCAAGAAAATGAAGATTTTATTCTTTAATAAGAATAGTTAATTCATATATAGTTTATCTTAATTAGTATTATAGTTTACCTTCATTTCTAGTAAATTTGGATAAATGGATAATTTAATAGAAATTAAGATAAACTATATTTATTAATGTTATATTAATTTATAGCAAATTATCCAATATGGATTTCGGTAGTAGTATAATATATTTCAGTGAATTTTCATTTACAGCTAAATGAGTGTTTTGATGTTGTTTGTCCGTTTTGAAGGCAATAGAAACGGCATATTTAATTTAGTAATATTAGACCATGAATAAATCTCCATTTTGAAGCTTTCATTACCTCAAAAATTATTTTACTGCTTATTTATACTTAATGAATTAATGAACATTTAATGAATAAAGTAATAGAAATTTTAACATTTATCTAAAAAAAATTATTTTTAAAGAATGTCCTTTTGAGTATCATTTTATGATACATATCAAGCAAATTAATTCATATTTTATTCTTAATTCTGCAGTTAATATAATATGATATTTCTATGTATTTTTAATTTATTAGTATTAAATATAATAGAATAAATATTTAAATAAATTCTGACTTATGTAATTTGTGTTTGTCACATTAACATTTCATACGTATAAAAAATGGAAAACTTTTCTCAGTCTTTTTTTTCAATTTTTGTAAAGGAATATGTTTTTTTTTAAAATTAACTTGATTTATATTTCGGAATAACATTTTTTAAAATTAATTTCAATGTGTAAAATATATAAACTTTACGTTATTTGCGATTAATAATGCGTATTATAATATAGTAACAAATAATAATATTTACAATTACGCAGCTGATAGTTCTTCAACTGTCAGAATAACAATTTTAATTTTACAGAAATATATAACATTGAATTACCAAATAAAAAATTATTTTTTCCGAGACAAACAATATGTTACTAACAACGTTCTATATACACTGTTTGAACATTCCTTTGACTGAAATATCTGTGTGAAATATTAATTATTAGCTATCAGACAAATGCCATAAAAGACAGACCTGAATGGTCAAACCCATGTTAAGTGTTCATTTCTGAATTACAGGTAGCAAAAACTTAAAATTAATAGCATGTAAATAGAAGAGCACCATGAACCTAGATTATCATTTTGTTCTCATAATATGCAGCCTCCTAAACTTCCCACATTGGGAATAAAAAAGAAAAATTTTATTGTGCTAGAAACCCTTAACATTTTATGCTGTTAAAATTGAGAGCTCAATATTTTACCATTTTGAATAAATTATATTTCAATCAGTGATCGCATGTGTTCGAAAATAAATATATTATGAAAAGGAATGGAAAATCATTAAGCATTTTTAGCTCTCTTGGCCTTGTTATTGTTTAACGGAAAATAAATATTTCGAGAACTAGTGAGGTGAAACATCTAATCTGGTTAATAGTTTGATAACGGACAGTCATAAGTACTAAAAGTTGAAACGGATAAAAACAGCGTAACCACAAAAAATAATTTCAAGTGAAGAATCACAGATGTTTTGTCTAATTTAAGCTTAATGATAATTTTCTTTGATTGCTTGCAGGGTGAAATATGACTTGTTCATTGAAATTTAGTGACACATTGAGTGATTTAAATATAATAAATGTATTTCGCGTTTCAAAACATTCATATTGTTACTATACAACTTATTGTTTGTGTTTTAAAATAAATGTTAAGTGAGGTAATGGTTATATTTTTGAAATTATCCTTCTTTAAGGAAAACACTGATTAGCATGTCCTGATCCATTTGTATTTTCCCCAAGTAGATTACTAAATTTTATAACAATCAAGCAAGCTATGAATGCTGATCTAATAGTTTGGTATAATTTTCATCAGTTTGTCTAAATGTAAATTAATTTATAAATGCATTATTTATACTACTTATTTTGTCTTCGAGGTTTTAAATAATTAAGTTGATCATATGTATACTATTCTTAAAAGAAAAAGTGCATAATACTGTAAAATTTAATTCGTGAGCCACTAAACTCAGAAAACAGTTTCATTGATCTTTTCATTAGAGTTACTATTAAAACATTTTAAAACTTGTGCTCGAGGAAAATGAAAATGATTGAGGAATAAACAACTTCATTATATTTTTAAGAATAATTTTTCTTCATATTGCAGATGATTTTAATTGTTTTTACAATGAAACCTCTATCGGTTCTGTAATCGTAATAGATATACGATTTGTGAACATTTTAATATAGTGAAATTTATGAATTTAGATTAATGTAATGCTTTCATTGTATTAAATTCGGAATATTCAACACTATGTATTCTTTAAAATATATACAAGATAATGGCTGCTTAGTTTAAAGTGTCAAGCAACTCTAAATAAAATTCATGACATTACTTTATTTTAAACTAATGTAATCTTCTTTAGTTTGTATATTTCTTTTAAAAATAAAAAATAAAAAAACCCATCGCAAATATATTTCTGTTAAAATATGGAAAATAATTTGAACACATTAAAGTATGAATATAAAGGCACAAATTTAGAAATTGGAGAGAGGTTTATGTTGCAAAAATTATTTTAAATTAAAAATGATTCGATGCAAATAAGCAGATTTTTAATTCTAAACTTATTTTTTGAAATGGAGTATGAAAAAATTATTAATCTAATGCTAGAAAAAAATGTATGCTTTTGATTTTTATTATTTTAATCAAGATCAGTTTGATTTTTTTTAATCTTTATTGGTATTTTTATTCAGAAGAACTGAAAGTCGTTCAATCAAGTTTTAATTCCTAAAACATAAAAGGATTTAGAATATTTTTCTGTAGAAAAAATCATTTTTATATAATACTGAATAAATATGCTTACCATAGGTTTATTTCTAACAATTTGTTTTTTTTTTTTTTAAACTGATTGCCTCTTCTTAGAAATTGATGCAGTAAAACAATGAAAACTGTACTTTGATTTACAAACATGGTCAAATGAGGAGAACGCTTTTAAACAAGAACTTTCTTTCTAAATTTCAACTTTCTGTACTTATACAGATTTAGGCAAAGTCAATTTGATGCCTAGTTTCCATTAAGAAGTATTTCAGTTTAATAAAAAAAATCTCAAGAAATTCTCATTATGTAGAAGCAAATATTTTCTGCACTTGATAATCTAAACAGCTAAAATTATAATTAATTATAATTTAAAATAAACTCAATATACTTTCAGTTAGTTTAATTCATAAGATTGTTTTATCAATTCCCAGTATTTAAAAGGCTAAAATACAAAAGAAATATAATGTTAAATATAACTCAGAAATTTATATAAATTTAGAATTATTCTTCAATAATCATATTTCTATAAATAACATTTATCTGTTTTTCTTTCTACGTTTGGTAGTATACATACATATATATATATATATAGTAAAAATTATTTATAGTATAACATTATACACAGAAATATTTATATAAAATTTATACACTTTATAAATAATGACAAAGAATACACGATTTTGATTAAAATAGTCAGGACATTTTTGAAGAATTAACGAATGTATAATGTGTTGTAAAAATTTGAAATAATTGAAGGGGTAAAAGCGAATGTTTGACATGTAGAATCACAACTTAAGTAAATGTTTTCAGAAAATACACATAAATATAAAATATTGGATGAATTTAGAACAAAGAGATACCAGTTCTCGTTTTGCGAAAGGATAAAAAAATAAGAAACATGAATTATCTTACAAATAAAATGATTGACTTTTATAAATAAATCACATTGTTTTAAGTAAAATGTAACAGAAGCAGAAGAAATCTTAAATTTTATGAATTTAAGAAAATTTATTTCTGGTATTTTTGTCAAACAATTTTAACAAGTGCAGCTAAATATCGTTTATTTTCAAACTGAAAACTTATCCCAATTATAATAAGGATTCGATGTTTCGTAAGATTTTAAGTTATTTTCTGCAAAATAGTGCTATTTAGCAAATTCAATTTTGAAATTAATGTTTCAAAAGATCTGAAACTTAAGTGATTTTCAGAAAAACTTTTAAGACAAATGAATGAGAGAATTGATATCTATGAAGAGGTAAAACATCTTTAAATTCTACAATGTTTTGCAACGAAATTAAATTTCAATGGTTGTCTTTCAAAAAACTTTATAAAGTTTTGATTTTATTAATATTCATTGTACAAAACAAAGAAATTGTTTTTCTTTTAAAAAGTGTAACACATAATAAATGTTTTTTGAAAAGATTTGCAAATGCATCCCATAAGAGCTAAAAAAAATGCTCATAATGTTGTTCTGTAGAGTGATATCCTTTATATTCCCAAAACATTCTGTTTGCTAATTACTTTTTAAACTTTAATTACTGAATTATTTATTTTTTATCTTAAAATTATAGCTTAGTGAATTTCTTATCTCATGCCTTACTCATGAATTAGCGCCGGCCAACTTGTATAATTTTCAACGTGCCTGACTATGGATAGGAAGGTCCTGGGTTCGAATCCCGGTTGTACTTTCTCTCTCTCTATCCTGTCTTTGTCCTTTCCTTGTGTGTGTGTGAATGAAGTATGAATGATGCCTACCCTATAAACGGGTCCCTATGGCATGTGTGAGGGTGCGATGGTGGCCCACCTCCTGTGTAACACCCGGGGCGACGCATCGGTGGCAAAGAGGTCGCTGTTTCTGGCCGGTTCCTTGGTATCAGGGAACAATAGATTAATAGACTCTGTTGCAGTTGTAACTGTCCACAATCTGCCATTGGGAAAAAAAACTCATGAATTAGCATAGCCAAGAATCCAAAGATTTTTGAATGCATATATTACACTCCAAATATCATAAATTATATCTTCGCTGGTCAATGTAAGAATAATTTCGAAAAAAAAGTTTATTACTTTTATTCATTGGATTCTTACTCGCATCACATTTTTTATTTATTAGAGTTAGTATTGTTACATGTATGCCATTATCATTTGCAAGCATAAAGCAAATATTTTGCAATTTCTTCCACAATAACTATTTAAAAATATTTTTGTATTTTATACTGTACATCTAATGGAAATAAATGTTTCAAGAAATGATTGTGTATTCAGTATTTAGTATTGATACGAATAAAAAAATATTGGTGACACAATAAAGGCTACTTATTTATTAAAAATGTTTGTATTAAAAAAAGAATTTATGAAAAAAAATTTGAAAAAATTGTTTATCCCCATTTTTCTATTTATAGCTTTTTAAAAGTCTAGTAACTATTGAGAAATATAAAAATTAATTTATCAATAATAATGAGTACGTTGAAATTATATTGGTAAAATATTTCAAATTAAATTTGCATTTAAACTTAAAAATTATAATCACTAATATGCTTTTAAACTTATAAAACTCCAATATTTTAACGTAAATATATAACATAACTTGAATTAAAGATATTATACAATATCATTAAACTTATCACTTTCAATATTCATCATTCTACTATTTTTAAGTATCGAATTAATTTGTTTTAATGTTTAATAGATAAAATTAATACTGCTGTGTTGCTAGAGGATAAGAAAATATAAAAACATATAAATATAAAAACAAAGATATCTTTTTTTTATGAAAATAGCTTTTATGTGGCTAAATGTTGGGATATATTGCTTAGAGACTATAAAGGGATTTAGTACATTTTCTGTTGTGGATAATTTTTCTTGTGACTGTTTATTGAAAAAGAAATCCGGGGACAAGGAAAGAGATAAATATAAAAACAAAGATATCTTTTTTTATGAAAAATGTATTTAGAAGTTATTTTCAATTAAGTATTTGCGCCATAATTTTAAAAGACTATTTTAAAACTGACTGTAATATGTTATGAAACGAAAAGTTGATGCTTCAGAGAATATCATTATTTTTTTGTACCAAGAGAAAATTTTTCATTCTTCGTATATTTCAAAAAGTATGCAAAATAATATTTCATCTTTAAGCTCTATTTGCATAAACGTTAAGACATTTATTCGCCCGAATACAAACCCACTGCACACATATAGATAACTGTCTTAAAGCTTTATCTACCAATGTAGATATAAAAGTGTCCATCGTGATTTTACACTGCACATTTATTTCAAATTAATTCATCGAGATTTTTAGAAATAAAACAAAAAACATATTTCAATATGAACGATAGTTTATTACAAAACGTAAGCTACGCAAATTAACATATATTTCCAGTTTTTCAATTGATTATATTTTTTATGAAAATAGAAAAACACAGTGAAAATAATAAATTATAACTAAAAATTTTAAGTGAATTATTTGTATGCATATTTTAGAACAGTGTATATATTTCACGTTTTGAATTTCTTTGTCCAAATTAACATAGCAATTATTTTTATTCAGATCTACTAAAAATTTTTTTTAACCTAATATATAAATGCAATGTTTGAGTACATTTAGAAAATTAAAAATACTTTATTATATTTACTTTTATGATAAACATATAAATAATATAAGCTAAGTTATTTTGATTATACATTTAAGTAAAAATTTTCTCTCAAATTTGTTAAAATTTTGAGTGTTTTATTTTTCTCATTGAAAGATTTCACTTTGCTGTAAATTGATCAGTTTTATTAAATTTTATTGTTTATTGTTTCTCAGCCTCCAATATATTTTTTAAAAATTAATATTTAATCTTAAGTAATTCTTAATTCTTAAGTATTTGCAATTGTAAAAATTGTATTGAATCACGTAAAATTTTGATTAAACATCACGATGCTTTGGAACGACGTTATTTAATTGGAGTTTCATGGTGATGTTTCTAAAATTTAATTTGTAAATTCTCCACAGATCTTCATTTATTATTACCATTACTCAGAGTAAAATTTGTACTTTTCATAATTATGATCTTATGATTCACAGAGATCTTAGATATATATTCTATGTCTTTATATTAAAATGTAAAATATTTATTAACAATGACGTTAGTTATTGTTATTTTTTGAACAGACACTACTTAATGCGTCAGCTATAAGTAAAATTTATATATTTAAGAAATATCCAAGATTGTCATTTGATACTCCCCTATTATTTATTAGCTCTATTTACATGTTTCCGTAGAAAATTCAATTAAAAAACACACTTAAGGTTTTCTTCAAATGTTACTTATTATTAATTTTCTTTTGCTTAAAATGATTATTCTCATAACTATAATTAAAATTCTTAAAACACATTAAACTATTTTGGACAGAAAGTTCACATTTTAATAAACGTTTAAAAAATAAATAATTTTTATATGCATACATGTAAAAATGAATTGCATACAATATTTATTGATAACAACTGTAATCTATAAATATTTAGGTAATACATGTAATTATTTCCTAAATTTATTGCAAAAATGCGGTGGTAATTGGAAGCAATATTTTTATATAATAAAGAAAAATAATTTCTTTTAACATCCAAGTAATTTATTTGGGATAAACCAGTTTTCCTATTTTTTAAGTGCAAAAAAAATAACTTGTTTTTTTGAAGGTAAAATTTAACGGTATATCTCAAATTACCTCCTAATATTATCTTAAACAATAATATGAAAAAAACTTTTAAAATATAAAATCGCTAACGTATTATAAATCAGTTCTTATCAGATTTTTGTTGTTGTGCATTAAATATTTTCACAAGTCATCCTTATTAAAAGATCAATTTTAAGAAATGCCTTATTCGCAGTCATTGTTAATAAATATTTTACATTTTAATATAAAGACATAGAATATATATCTAAGATCTCTGTGAATCATAAGATCATAATTATGAAAAATACAAATTTTACTCTGAGTAATGGTAATAATAATTGAGGATCTGTGGAGAGTGGAGAATTTACAAATTAAATTTTAGAAACATCAACATGCAAGTTTGAACAGAAGTTTTAAATTGTTGTTGATATTGAAAAATACAGAAATTCTTCAACAAAGTATAAGATTTTCACCAATCCGAGAAATATTAATTTCTATAAAAAGTAACAAATTTGGATACATTGATTTTGAGTGATTGAATTTAATTTGATATCGATATTACAGAACTGCAAAAAATATGCATCATTTCTTTCAAGAATCTACTACATTATTTGTTACAAAAATGATTTTGCAAAAATTTAAAGTAAATTTATTTGAAAAATTGAAGTTGTTGAAAAAATTTGAGCATGAGTTTAATTTTTGAAAGATCTAAGGTTCTTAAAAGAGGGTACATAATACGTAAATTTTATTTACGTTTAAAATGTATGTGAATGAATTTGCAAAATGTGTTCTTGGAAAATTACAACATGAGTCTTCATTTTGGAAGGTTACTTTGAAGATAAAATTGTTTGAGTTAGAATTTCATGCCTTTGTTTAAATTTCTCATAGCAGTCACGCTTTTGAATTCAAATGAACGCAATCAAATTCTTAAATATCGATTGTCATTAGTGCAATTTTTAAGAAGATAAAGTGCAAGATATTTGTATAAGACCATCAATAACTCTATTTCAAAGAGATAAGACTGGTAATTAAGGGCATGATCGTTTTGTTAATAGTAATTAGGATCATGCGAAGTTTCAAGAACAAAAAAATTGATAAATACTCCCTGTTATTATGTTTCCAGTCTAAAAAAGAAATTGAATAAATGTATTTATTGAAGTAAGCTCATATTGATCATGTTTTTTTTCGGTTTGTTTAATCTTACATACAGTTTATAAAATGAAAATACATTTAATCACTTATGGGCATAGAATTAAAATAATTGTATACGTTCATAAAATTTATAGTTTATGATTATTGTTATAATAGTTTTAGAAATGTTTTAATATTTTTAGCTAACATATTTTTGAGATATTTCTTAATATAAATAATTTAAAAAATAGGTAAAAATGAAAATATTATATGAATTCTGGTGGAAAAATTGATAATGACAGTTAAAAGTTTTAAAATTATATTATTAGTATATATATATATATATATATATATACATGATGCTTTAAATTTCTGTATGGTTTAACGTGTTGATGTCCAGATAATAGGTAGCTCAGGTAAAATATCTACGAATTTTTATCTGAAGAAAATGTAGAGTAGTAACAAATAAATTTACTTTGAAAATTATTGTTTGATAAAATGATTATGTGAGATGCTTCAGGTTACAAAAGCGAATACTTAATAAAATATATCTGATTTTGATTGAGATCCTGTTGTAATCTACTGGGATAGCACTTTATGATATCCAAACTATTGCTGATATCAAAGCACTGCAATGGGTAAACTATAATTTTAAAGGGGAAAAAATGCATATTACATGCACAATTCCTTTACTGATGAGAATTAAAACGCAAAAATAGTTTTACTAAATTTACTAATTTAATACATGTACAGGCAGCATTGGACATATATGTGTGCGTATTTTAGTTTTTGTAAACACACATAAAAACAAATTATAATTTCATTCAAATGGATAATACAGATTTATTCAAAGGCTTACATAAAGTCAAAATTTTAAAATAGTTTAAAATGTAAATTTCTAAAACGTTATGCATGAAATTGTTTTAAAAAATGATAGAAAGAAGTGTAACTTATATCTTATGTATCATATAACAAAGCTAGAATAATATTAAAACATTTCACTGTAAATTGTGTATTTTATTACATTTAGTAACAAAAGAAATGGTTTATAAAATTAATTAACAACATTGAATTCATTTCTTGATTTGAATTATATTTTATAATAGTACTACTCATAAGTTTTAGTTAGTATGCTTATTATTAATTTTTTGTAAGTGATAACTTATATATTATTTAAGTAATAAGCATTTTTCTTTGCAAATCATTGATTGATTTTTATGTTTGCTTCATAATAACTGTCTTCATTTAATTATACATTTTCATGTAACTGTACAGAAAACATAAAATGATACATTTTCTCCTTAGTTAAAACATTTAAAGTATTTTAATGAATATTAATAATACATTCAAAATTTTATTGTTTAACGAAAAATAATTATGACCTTAATTTTGAAAATAATACTGTTCAACAACCACGCATAACATATTGTAGAATGGCTTCAAACTAGCATTGCTTTAGACAAATAATGCATGCTTTAACCAAATTATAATAAGATATTTAAACATCTTATTATAATTTGGTTAAAGTATGCATAATTTTTAAATAAGTTTATGTTACATGTCACTCCTGCTATGAGGTAAAGACGTAAGAAAACATTTAAAAATTAATTTTTTATTACTTGGCATGCCTTTGTTTTAAGTATAGATAAAGATACTTCGTTTTTCTCCGTAATACATATAAGAAATTTTGTTTTTGACTAGCATGTTATTTAAAATTCAGTATAATTGAGAAAAATGTTAGCATTCAGCTAACATTTTTTTCAATTTTAAAATAAGTGATTTTGATGATTTATATTCTTTAAATAACAGAAATTACTAACAAAGTGGAAAATTAAAAGAAAACATATCCAAAGAAATTTTAAAAATAATATTTTAAATTCAAAATTAGACTCTTAAAATAATTGATTTTAAACTGAAGTTTGCAAATTTAATTAACTACAAAAATATGTGCTATAAATTATACATTAATTAATAATAATACAGTTTTCCCTCTCTAAAAGATAAAAATAAAAAAGTTATTAAAAGCTAGAAAAAATACTTTTTTTTTTTTTAACTAAGAAGAAGATTATTTGATACAAAAATTTATTACCGAAAATCCCATTCGCTTACTCTCTGAAAAGTGTATTTACACCAATATGAAAACAAATCTTTCAGCAGATCAGAGAAATGAAGAATTAAAAACAAAGTTATTTAATTTTTAATAAAATGAATTTTTTACATGTGGGTGTTTAGAAGCATGTAATGATAAGTATAAAGGAAATTTAAGCATCAATCAAACTGTTTACGAAAAAGACATAAATCATTTCAGTTACAATAATCAAATTTCAATAATGGAAACGAAGGAAAAAAGACATTCAGTTCATTGTAGAAACAATTACTTTTGTTTCGCAAGTAATTCGTTCTACGAAAACAAATCTAATTGCATTCTATAGTAAAATTCCTTTGCATATAATAGTAAAGCCATTATTTCATTACATAAGCTCGGGAGCACTTATAGCAATGGACATTAGTTTCAGAGAGCTCTGGGTTTATTTCATTTGCACTGAGTGTAGTTCAACTGAATATTTCAACAATATTGTAATATGATGCTCAAGATTTTAGTATATTGAACTAAAGTGTGTTCTACATTTACCATTAAAAACTCTACGTTAAAATATTTATGAATTGGTGTATTGTCATTTTTAATTTTTTCATTTGTTCTTTCCTATCAATTTAATATACTTTTCAAACGCTTATTTTATAAAATGTCTTCAATTTCTGAATGTAAGAGTATATGAATTATTAAAAAAAGTATCGACATATTAATTTTCTTAAAAGCATATGATGCATGAAAAACTTGACGTAGAAAAACTAGTGTCAATATATCAAGTCAAATAGGAAAGGATATTAAAAGAAAAATATTCAATTTTGGAAATAAATTTCAAAACATCAAAAGCTTTGTCTTATACAATTGCTTCGTATTTGTTTTTCATTAAGTACATGTCATTAAAGTTTTTGGGAATATTTTATCACAAGCATCACAAACAGTCCTTTAGATCCTTAAAACATTTGAATTTAGCAAATTAAAGATACATAAGTAAACATTTATGTTTAAATTTAAAGAAAATATGTATTGATTGATAAAGTATCTTACCATAGACGACCTGGCACAGATGCCATATAGTCCAGGATACCAAATTCTGAGTTTGGTTAATTTTTTGGCAAATTTTCTTATGTGTGTGGCAAACTGGTTTTTATTATGTCATAGATATGGAGACCTATAAAAAGTATGCAAGAAATTCTATTTTGGCAACACTAGTACTTACTTCATCGTGCACGTCACAATACATCATCTGGGCAACATTTCTTCATACCAAAAAAAAAAAAAAAAAAAAAAAAAACAGAATTTTGCACCCTTGATTGTACGGTATCTGTATCGATAATCTTATGCCGGATTCTTTGCTTAAGCCAAGAATATCACTTGATATTTAATACTGTAAGGTAAATAAAATACAAGATGCTCTTGATTTTTTTATTTTTTTTTATTTAATTTTTTTATTATTTAAGATTAGTCATGCCGAGAGTTAAAATGAAAGTTTTCTAACCACTATTTTATACAAGTGATTTAGCCCATGTCTCTATATGAAAAGGTACTTCACTTGGTCTTTAGTTCATCATACCTAGAAGATTTCGAATTACTGATTTTTCAAAATCAATAATACCTCAAATTATGAACAAAGATTCCATGGTAAGCATTTACATGGTATTTTGCTTGGTCGAATATTGCAATCCATGGATAAAAGGGTTACATTCATCTGTGATATTATATTTTGTCTACTGTTTCAGTATTAACTGCGATAATATTCCATTAATACCAGGAGATATATTTGACTGACCTGCCATTTTAAGATCTCTGGCACAATTTAGGGCGTTCCTCCTCCAATTAATTAAAAATTCATAATAAGTAAAATTTACGGTTCCTTTTGATAAAAATAAAATTTTATAATTAAGGATTTTTTGTCAGCCACTTATCTACATTTATGAGACTATATATAATAGTTTTAAAATTATTATTAAAATAATTAGATTTACTTAGATTACATTTAATAGGAATGAAATTTTTTACGTTATTATTCTTGAATACTTTTCACATATTAGTATGTAGATTTTTCAAACATACGAATTCCATTTCTTATAATTTTTAGAATTTTTAAATGGAAATCATTTTTAAAATTATTTGTGTAGCACATAACTTTTACGATAAATACATTATTTAATACTTTTATGTGACATTCCCTATTCATGGAAAGATTGCTTGAATTTCATTGAAAATGCTTTAATTATAATATAAAGAGTTCGGGAAATTATGTGTAATTTAAATTTAATGATGCATTTACACAAACATAGTTTTTTTTGCCTCATTAAATATCATTCAAAATATTTCGAGTTTCTCATTTTTTAGAAAAAGTATTTGAGGGGAGAATTTAATAAAAAATGATTATGATAAATTCAGCGCTATATGCGTGTTGAGCCTAATGAAGAAGAAAAAAGATTGAGAGAATCAATTCTTAAAATTATATTTTAATTACTTTGGATTTCCCAATGTTTGTTTAGACTATCTCATTTTGAAATACTAAATTATTTTCTAGTTATATATCTTTTTAGATATATATCTTCATTACCAAACTAAAATCATTTCAGATATTATACCTCATATGACTACATGTTGAATAGTTTCCAGTTTAAAGTTGTTTTTCTTATTTAAAAAAATGTAAGTAAATCCTTAATTTACAAATATTTAACAATTAGTTTATGATTGTAAATAGTATACACTTTTCACTCACTTATTTAAGTGAAAATAAATTAAGAATAATTACTAGCAAATAATTAATGTTAATCTCTAATAATTAATTCACAGTAATGAAAAATTAATGAATTTATGCAAAAAGTATTATGTTTTTATTTAAAGGAGCGTGAAATCAGATGCTTTAATTGTGCAGCTGATTGATATGTTATCATTTTTCTTGATCTTATTCATTGTTTTATATATATATATATATATATATGTATGTATGTATATGTATATATATATATAAGTATATATATAGAATACGCCCACTAAAGCTCCTTGCCACCTTCTTAACTTCGGAACGGCTGCTACTATATTTATAAATATGGTGTCTAGGTAGAGTAAAGTAGCCATGCGCTACTGAATGAAACAGAGCACTACGCCACCAGGTGTAAAACTCCGGAGTTAGTACTCCTATCTCGAAAATGGAACGAGATAGAGATATAAAGTGATTTACAGAGTTGTAGAGCATCCTCGATTTAGTACGAAAAGATAGATTATAGGCATTAAAGTGAAAAATAGAACGGTTAAAACGTGCATTTGTTGTTTCGTTCTGTGACGTGACAAAACGGTCTAGGAAAGAAAAAAATCGTTATAAAAATATACTGTATTTAAGATGTTCAAACTTCTCACCATCAGCTGCTATGCACATTTGGATCCTCGCTTGAAGATTACGTTGCACACGTTGGAACACGCGACCGTAATGCTTCGTTTAAGGTCCTGCAAATTTTGTGGAGGGGTCGCATACACCTGCTGTTTCAAGTATTCCCACAGGAAAAAGTCCAGTGAAGTCAGAACAGGATTACGTGGAGGCCACTCTTCGAAGCCACCGTACTCTAGTATTTTTTGCCTAATTCCATGAGGAGGTACTGCTTCACTGGAAATGTCTTATGACCAGGCGTGTTGTCATGATAAAGCCATAGATTCTTAAGATTTAACAAAGGCATGTTCTCCTTTAAATCGAGTATTACCTTCTGTAGTAATTGTGAATACCATGTACCCGTTAACGTACTATTGTAAAATATTGAGCCTATCAGCTTGTTATTGTAAACTGCGCACCAAACATAAATAGCATACCGGATTTAATGTCGATCGTCGACGAAACATTTAGGATTTTTCAGAAATCAGTAATGGGTTTTTTGCCTATTGTAAATGCTATTCCATGAAAAGTATGCCTCATCCGTTCACATTATATGTGCCAATAATGTTGGTTGGACCAGTATCTGATTCATGAAGAAGTTGTACCCTGCATAGTGTCGCCCGGCATCCACGTCCACTAAAACTTGCTCAGGCGTTGGTCGGTATCGATGAGCACCTGATTCGATTAGGCTTTTCCCAAACTGACTTTGGAACGACCACATTGTTGACTGATCTCTCTTAATCTGCATTTTAGATATGCGAGGGCATATGCTAATAACCCATCCGCTAAACTTGCCGTCCTACCTTATCTGGACTGTCAGATCAAGGCCGAATAGAACGCAACCTGTCTCCCTTAAGCGTTTAACAACAGTTAGGATGGTTTATTGAGAAAGATGCGGTCCTGCAGAAAAACATTGGCAGTACAATCTTGCTGCTGATCGCAACTTGCGTCAACGTTCACCATACAGTAAAACCATGGCACAATACTTAGCTTTGCAATACTCAGCTGTGTCCATAAGCATCAACATACTACAGTCCAAGGAAAATGTCACTTTTAAGCTGTCTCAGGGGAAAAGACGTGACGTTTTTTACGCATTTGCATACTGTATACAAATTACGCAACTCAAAACAACAGATGTAATCTCTTAACTGTTGTAATCTGTATATTAATAACTACAAGGTATCTTTTTGTACTAAATCCAGGGTGCTCTCGCACGAGGATGCACAATTCTGTATATATATATATATATATATATATATATATATATATATATATGTATGTATATAAATCACATTTTTTACATATCTCTTGCAGTTTTCGAGATACGAATGCTAACTCCACAGTTTTCAACAAGGTTGAGAGGTAGGTGGTTTCATTCAGCATTGCTACTTTAGTATACCTAGACACCACTTTTATGAATATAGCAAAAACCGTTCCGAAGTTAAGATAGTGGCAAGGGACTGTAGTGGACATACTGTATATATATATAAATATATATATTTATATATATATATATATAATATATATATATATGTATATATATATATATATATATATATATATATATATATATATATATATATATATATATATATATATACGAGGGTTACTCTGAAATTTTTGAGAAACGTGAAAACTAGAATTTAAAAAATAAAAATATTGGTTTAGTTTTAAAATACAAAAGATTTTAATACAGAAGACGATTTTTTACTGACTTACTTCAACTTGTTTAGCGTAGAATAAATTTTAAACAGAAGGGAAAGTGGAGTTGACGCGATAACATTTTCGCGCTTTAATTTTCCACGATTTCAAAGAAGGATTAAATCAAGATGAATGCGTTCAATGGTTGCAATTAGCATTTGGTGATGTACTTCCAGCTCATGCAACTGTATTCGGATGGTTTAGAGAATTTAGAAGAGGTCGCAGTTTTCTTCAGGATAAAGAACACGCCGTCGGCAATAATATCGGATAATGTGTCTGCCATACGAAAATTGTTAATGGATGATAATCGCTGTACCTATCAAATGATACAGAAGGAACTTAACATTGAATCCGTTGCCATTCACAAAACCATTCATAAAGAATTACATATGAAAAAAGTAGTTTGCCGTTGGGTTCCCCATAATCTAACTGAGTACCAAATAGAGGAGCGTGTCAGAATCAGTAAAGAAACTCTTAAATTGCTAAATGATGGTGGCCATCACATCATTTCTAAAATTGTAACAGGTGATGAAACGTATATACCGTTTTTTGACGTTCCAACACGTCAAGAAAGCAAAGTATGTGTCTTTGAAGATGATCCCGCGCCGACAATGGTGAAAAAACAACGGGCATTGAAAAAAGTGATGTATGCCGTTTTTTTCAGAAGTACGGGATTGGTCAAAGCCATCATGTTGGAAGGATAAAAGTGAGTAACAGCAAACTGGTATACTACTAAATGTCTTCCAGAAATTCTACAAGAACTGAATGTTAGGAGACTTATGCTTCACAATGACAAAGCATCTTCAAATACAGCCGGTTTAACAGTTGTGTTTTTTAAGCAAAAACAAATTAAAGTGATCGAACATCTACCTTTTTTACCTGATCTAGCTATGTTCCACTTTTGGTTATTCTTTAATCTGAAATAGAACTTACGTGGACGTCGTTTTCATTCAGAAGTAGAGATTGATGTGGCTATAAATGCATTTTTTCATACGTTCCAAGAAATGAATGGCTTGAGCATTTAATCTGAGGAAAATTCGTCTACAAAAGTGCATTGATGCTGGAGGAGACTACTTTGAACACACCTAAAATTTAGTAAACATAACTTTAAAAACCTTGTTGCGTCTCAAAAATTTCACAGTAACACTTGTATATACTTTTAATAAAAAACTATTGATTAATAGTTTATTCTTATCTGTAATTTCAATTACACATAATAGTACATGTTATACAGTCACATATACTCAGTTTTGATGGTATTGTCTACTGTCATAAGCTCATTTTTGTTAATTTTAAAAGATTAATTACTATCATATTAAAGACTAAGTACCAGTTGTGCACTAAGTGCCAGTTAAGCATTCACAGGTATTGAAGTTTAGAATGGATTAAATGCTCTGTCTCAGGTTTTGGACATTGCTATAAAAGATAACATTTTTCGCCTCTTTTTACTTTTACAAGTTAGTAATTAGCAGAATTTTCCGAATAGAAATGTTTCAATTAAGTATATATTAAATGCATTAAACAATTCATATTCATTTAACCTTGTACATTGGTATCAATAATAACGGCCAAGAATTATTTGGTGATGCTCAAGACTCTTTGGAAAACATAAAATGCTTCATTTTCTTACTAAAATACAGATTTAGAAGAGCTTTGAAATAATGCTTTTCCAATGGTTTAAACACATAAAAAATGAAAATGTCTTATATGATTAGCAAAAATATGAATCTATGGAATCCTTAGAATATCATCTGTTTATTAGGTTACACGTAGTACAAAGATCAAAGATGTAATAGTAGTATCATAGCGTAGATTGTTTTAATATCTATGATATTTTGGTATCATATTTATATCTATGATATTTTAGTTTTAATATCTATGATATTTTAGCTATGATATTTTAATATCATAGCGTAGATGTACTGTAAGCTTCATTTATCTTTTCGTAATGGTAATTTTTCACTTTTTTAATATAAAACTGTAAAGTTAATATTTTTCTTCATTTCAATTTGTCAAATGTTATACCTAAGCAAATAATCAGTCATAAAATATCATCAATTTTTAATAATTTTTTAGATTGCGTAAGGAATGAGTGATCTTCTTAATGCAGTAGTATATTTATTATTTTAAAATAATTTTGTAGTTTTTATTTTTTACAGAATGATAATATGTAATTCATCATTGGTATATAATGTGTTTGAGGTATAGTTTATGTGACTTGTTTCATTTTTGTATGAGCATAGCTGACCTCTCCAATTTCTGATATCTTTTGTTTTCTATAAATCCACTGCTAGTGAATTTTATTTTATTCTAAAGTTTTTTTTATTCTAAATTTCTCAAATTCTTCATTTTACTTATTTTTAAGTTGAAGTTAATAAATATAATTTTCATTGGGATAATATATTTTTTATTTATGGAAATTATGCTAATTTATCTGTTGTTATCTTCTTCAATTTTAATTTGTGAAATATTTTCCTAAAGAAAATTTTAATAAAGTCCTTATACAGTTACAGTATTTTTAAGAACTGTAATGTTTAGCATTTTAAAAATGGCACCATTTTTTCCTATATCTTTTATGGTTGCAATTTTTTTCAAAGTGTCGATTTCCAATCATTATGAGTTGCTAATTAAATTCCATTATCTACGTCATATCCGCTTGGCGAAAAAAGTTTTTAAGACGCTGCTCTGATCATAGTTTTGACTATTTTTTCCTTTGTTTTAGAAAATATTTTTCATATTTTTCTTACAAATTTAATATGTTACTCATTATTTATTAGCATATTTTTGCGTTATACCACAGAGGATTATATTTTTTATTTTTTTCTTATTTATATATATGTTCATGAAAATGTTATACTTAAAAATTAAGAGGTAGTTAGGTTTAGAGTTATTATATTAGGTAAAAATGAATTTGTAAAATTTCTCCACAATAACATTTATAACATAGGATTACTCATTAATTACTTGTTCTTTTATTTTTACTATTATTTTGATTTTTCCTATCATTAATTCATGTTGAAAAAATTCCTATTTTTATAAAAAGATTTAGATTTTGTAACAAAATTTAAAAAATTTCAATGAGTATTATAAGAAAATCTTTATATTATTAATGACAAATTATCTTTAATTAATATAGGTGAAAACTAAATTCTTAAATTCTTTGTATGCGAATACAGAAATATATGCATACACTGGTGTTCTAATTGAAGTCAATTTTAAGATCTGCCCAATTATCTCTTGAACTACTGGATTAACATTAATGAAATTTGAAATATATATATATATATATATATATATATATATATATATATATATATTGATACATCACACTGTAAATAACACTGAAACAGTTATAAAGAATACACTCATCGGTGCGTAAAGTCATTGAAGTCGGAAGGAACAAAAGGGCTGTTGCTGAATAGTACAAGAAAATGTGTTAAAAAGAGGCGTGGCTGATCTTTACAAATATAGCATCTAAAAGCTTGGTTTCATCCCTTGTAGCATGATTTCAAACTTGAAATAATTAAATTTTGGATTTCCTGTTGCAGTTGGTCACGCTCATTCAGAAACTTTGTTTCCAAATTCTAGATGGATCACGGAAGAGGTTTGCGAGTTGAAATATGTCTCTCTACTGCATCCCAGACATGCTAGATGTGCTTGAACAGTTCATCCACCTGACATCCTTACTTCTTAGAAATACGTTAACCAAAAAAGTGGACCCATGTGTCTACGCATTAAATCCCATTTAACTAATCTCAGAGCCAACCACACATGGGAAAGGCCAATATTGGTCTCCAAGAACTCGTATATATACCTAATAGCAATCAGACTGTCTTTGGCAAAGATAAGGAGAAACGTGTAGCCAATTAACATGATGCTCGAGCATACCATTAAATCTTCCTCCAACAATGGTAGCAAATATTAGAGGATAGATAGTGGATATTATAGGATAGGTTGTGGAGATTAAAAGATAGGTAGTGGATATTAAAAGATAGATAGTGGATATTAGAGGAGAGGTAGTGGATATTATAGGATAGGTAGCGGATATTAGAGAGTAAGTAGCGGGTATTAGAGGATAGGTAGAGGGTATTACAGGATAGGTAGCGGATATTAAAGGATAGATAGTGGATATTAAAGGATAAATAGTGGATATTAAAGGATAAATAGTGGATATTAAAGGATAAATAGTGGATATTAAAGGATAAATAGTGGATATTAAAGGATAAATAGTGGATATTAAAGGGCAGGTACAGGATATTAGAGGATAAGTGGAGGATATTAAAGGATAGGTAGTGGATATTAAAGGATAGGTAGTGGATATTAGAGGATAGATAGTGGATATTAGAGGATAGATAGTGGATATGAAAGGATAGGGAGTGGATATGAAAAGATAGGGAGTGGATATTAGAGGATAGGTAGTGGATATTAGATACTAGAGGATAGGTAGCGGATATTAGAGGATAGGTAGCGGCTATTAGAGGATAGGTAGCGAATATTAGAGGATAGATAGTGGATATTAAAGACAGGTAGTGAATATTAAAAGATCGATAGTGAATATTAGAGGATAGGTAGTGGATATTAAAGGATAGATATTGGATATCAGAGGATAGATAAAGGATATTAAAGGATAGGTAGCGGATATTAGAGGATAGGTAGTGGATGTTAGATATTTGAGGATAGGTATCGGATATTAGAGGATAGATAGTGGATATTAAAAGATAGACAACGGATATTAGAGGATAGGTAATGGATATTAGAGACAGGTAGTGAATATTAAATAATAGATAGTGAATATTAGAGGATAGGTAGTGGATATTATAGGATAGATATTGGATATCAGAGGGTAGATAGTGGATATTAAAGGATTTGTAGCGGATATTAGAGGATAGGTAGTGGATGTTAGATATTTGAGGATAGGTAGCGGATATTAAAGCATAGGTAGCGGATATTTGAGAATAGGTAGCGGATATTAGAGGATAGGTAGCGGATATTAAAGGATATGTAGTGGTTATTAGACGATAGGTAGTGGATATTAAGAGATAGGTGGTGGATATTAAAGGATAGATTAGTGGATATTAGATGATAGATAGTGGATATTAAAGGATATTTAGATGATAGATAGTGGATATTAAAGGATATTTAGATGATAGATAGTGGATATTAAAGGATATTTAGATGAATTTAGATGATATTAGGGGATAGGTAGCGGATATTAGATATTAGAGGATAGGTAGCGGATATTAGATATTAGAGGATAGGTAGCGGATATTAGATATTAGAGGATAGGTAGCGGATATTAGATATTAGAGGATAGGTAGCGGATATTAGATATTAGAGGATAGGTAGCGGATATTAGATATTAGAGGATAGATAGCGGATATTAGATATTAGAGGATAGGTAGCGGATATTAGATATTAGAGGATAGGTAGCGGATATTAGATATTAGAGGATAGGTAGCGGATATTAGAGAATAGGTAGCGGATATTAGAGGATAAGTAGCGGATATTAGAGAATAGGTAACGGATATTAGGGGATAGGTAGCGGATATTAGAGGATAGATAGTGGATATTTAAAGATAGGCAGCGGTTATTAAAGGATAGGTAATGGTTATTAGATGATAGTTAGTGGATATTAAAGGATATGTAGTGGATATCAAAGGATAAGTAGCAGATATTAGAGAATAGGAAATGGATATTAGAGTATAGTTAGTGGGTATTAAAGGATAGGTAGCGGTTCCATGGCGTTCTCCATAAGAACGTACGGCAGAATCTATAGTTAGACTGATCCGTGATTCATCAGTGTAGAGAACGGCCACATGTTGATCCATACTCCAAGTTCTATGCTCTCTGCATCACGCTTAACCTATTCCTTATTGTTAGCGGGACACAAATTGCTGACCTTCTTGTAAGCAATCCTCTTTCACGAAGCCTAAAAGAACTGTCATCCCTGAAACTTGGATTCCTGTGGGCTTATGCAATTTCTGAGAAAGCTGAGAAGCTGTAGTATCCTCGTTATTTCTTACTAGAATTTACAAATAGCTTTTCTTGGTCATATTGGCACTTTGACGACACTGTTATAGCTTTCTGTCAATAGTACCAGTCTCTAGGAAATGTTTAATTGGTTTCGCAATACAATGGGCATTATAGAGAACTCTCAACAATCTTGAATTGAGACAGGTCTACTTTAAGCCATTTTTAATTTCGCCATTTTATTTCAGCATTATAACCAGTGATTCGCAGCCTATAGGCCCTGTAACCTATGGAACCTAGAGAAAATGACGAAAAAATGTATTTGACTGGCTGAAAAAAGCACAAACACATACAAAACAAAATAAATTTCAACATAATATTTAATAATTAAGTTATTAACCGAAAAAACTAGCTTAATCAAAACTTAACAAAAGTAAAAACAAATTTAACATTTATTAGTGATTTCCTTAAGACTGTCAAACAGAGGAAAGTTTTTCGAAGGATGTCTTAAGATTATAAATAGACATTCTCAGTTCTTTTTCTACATTTACCTGAAATTTATATTTTGTTTTCAAAGAAGCCAGAGAAAAAGCCTGCATATCTTGTCCCAGTATCAGAATTTTCGAGGAAAATTGGAACTTCTAGCGAAACCATAAGAATGTCCGATATAGTGAAAGCAAAATTCATAAAAATTGCACAGGGTTATTGTTTTTCGAATGATGAGGATCAGTATAGTCAAATGCCAATATATTTTTGCATTCTTGGTAGTTTTAAAATTAAGGTCAAAGTGCACATTTATTACCAAAACACTCAAAATATAATATTATTGGGCACATTTTGCTGTATGTAGAAGAAGCGGCGTGATGAAATATGTGATTTAAAATCGAGCCAAGAATACTAAAAAGTTGAGAAACACTGATCCAAACGTTAGTGATTACTCATTTTTACGGTTACAATTTAAATTCAGCTGCGCAAAAGCACCAAGAAATTTGCCAAAGTGTGCGAGCAAACAAAAATCATGTTTTGTAAAATGTGTTTATAAAGCCTGTTCATCTATTGGTTCAGCCCAAGCAAACATGTAAGCTTACGTATTCGCAGTATACAATTTGCATCTTTACCTTATAGTTTTTTTATAATTTGCTCCATTCCTTTCAAGAAATTTGACAAAATAAGCAAATTTACATAATTTTGAACACTATGGAGATTTAGCTGTAGGCTGTAAATGTGATTAGAAAGTTATCTAATATTATAATTAATTGGAAAAGGGTGATTATAACACAACTTATTACCATAATTGATTTTCGCAAAAGTCATATAAAACAGGATATCATTCACTTCAATATATTTTTCAAAGAAGCAAATAAAACTAACTCAATATACTTCTTAAAAAGTCATTAATGAATAATTATTAATTCTAAAAGCAAGAATTAGTGTGCTCAAAGTTATTTCATTATTCATGAAATGCTTATATATTATTTAAAAACTTCAATATATAAATGAAACCATATTAATTTTTTCTCTAAATAATGAACACTGATATCATTGAGAACAAAAGAAATTTATTTAAATTAATTTTCATTAAAATACTATGCTTCATATACTGATGATTATATATAATTTAATTCAATATTTTTCATTGGATTTTTATTCCTTTGAGTACATCAATATATTACGTTATTAAATTAGCATTGTTTTTATTAATATTATTAAAATTTCTATTTCATAAACTTTCTTGAATGGCTGAAGTTAAAATTGAAATTGTGCACGTAAATAATTAATCAAAATTTATTATTATTATTTTATCAATTACTAAATTATAATTAAACAAAAATATTTATATGCCATTTTAAATTTTAATAAATTGTGCTTATTTTCATTATACAAAAGCAAATATAATTATATATGTAAGTATATTTATTTACAATATATAAGAATTAATAATGTAAGTGACAAATTAGGGACTATATTATCAAAATGTATATAATAAATATTTATAAATTTATTAATTTATAAATTTACTAATTAGCATTAATAATCAGATTAATTAAACATAACAAACATCTTTGGAAATGATAAAAAATTTTACAAATTACAAAGTGCTTGATATTTAAATATAAAATAAAATATTAATATAAAATGAAGTGTTAATATTTTACATAAGCAGAAAATGGAATTGAACTACATATTATCTTTATGTATAATGTTTTTCTAAGCAATTGGGATTGAATAATTTTACTTTATCGCCAGTATAATATACTTTGCATAAAACCAAAAATGAAAAATAAAAAATAGTTATACAGTACTTTGAAATAATCAGTATATGATAATATTGGACAAGAACTAACAAGCGAAGAGCTTATTTAAATTCCATTATTTTGTATAAGCTATAAAATCGTGATTATTCAGCTCATTAGAAAAGTACTATATTTAAGAAAAATTCACGTCTCTCAAGAAAAATAAGTTTGTCTTTGAAAAAGTGAAAGATTATTTTTTATGATTAGATTCTGAAAATTTTGAGTTAGTCAAAATTTTTTGAGTTGTTACACTTCCAGCACATGGAATTCTTTAAGTCTAGTCTTTCAAAATTAGTTTTATCTAGAAGAATAAAAAATGAAATAATTTCTAAAATGTTTATAGTATTATAAATTTTCGTACTATCAGCATTTTATTTATATAAAATTAAAAATTAAATTTCTTAGCCTATTCTTGGTTTGAAATTACTTAGATGAAATTTCAAACCAAGTATAGGCTCTCATCGGCATGAAAACACTCCAAATCTTGAACTATTCTTAGCTTTAATACAAATGTATACAAATATAAATATATTCAAAATTTGAAAAAAGATAACCCTTAAAATATATATTTTTTTATTAATCATTTTTACTAATTTTTCTAATTAATTTCAACGTTATTTCAAATAATGATATACTTAACTAACACTAGCAGTTCATTAAAAATATACTGTTTTTACAGTTCAGCTTATAACAAAAAATCATAAAATCATTTTCAATTAAAAGTCATATTATTCAGTTTTATTTAATTAATGGTTATTATATATTCTCATTATTGCAAGGGTGATAAAAGATTTGAAGCATGAATAGATGTAGAAAATGTAAACATAATTGTACTGTAGTGTTAATATATTTTTTAAAAACAAATGCTGACGTACAGCTGAAAGTTTTAACAACAATATTTACATAATTCTGACGTATTTTTGTCAAAAATATTAGCAGTAGAATCATGCTTTCAAATAGAATATAAATTTGGAAAGATAGATAGGTTTACTTACGAGTAATCTTTTTGGTAATTTTTTTCATTCCAAGACAGTTGTCAAAATATGAATAGCAAAATAGGAGCAAAAAAACTACGTTTATCAAAGAGCTTAAAACAACAGGGTTACGGGAAATTAAATTTTATCATCAATATTTATCGACAAATCAAGAGATACCATACTTTATACACTAAACCAAAAGAAAGCTATAATCTTACAATTTTTATTTAAAATTTCAGAAAAAAGCTTGTTTTTTTTTCTAAAAAGTTAAAAATAAAGGACTGGTTAAACCACTTTTCAATCTGAAATGATCTTCCGCATTTGCGAATGATTTATCCTTCACAAAAAAACATTATCTTTCTCTCAGTATCTTAGCTTCTTTTGAGAGAAGAATTTTGCCAATTTCAAAGAAAACTTATTGTATTTTAGCTCAAGATTTTGGCTTATTTATAAAGCTAATTTTAATTAACTTACAAATATTTTCTTCTATTGAAAACGACTACATTTACAGCAAAACGTTCAAAGAATATTGCTTTTTCTGAATAAAATTACTATCACTTATAGACCTTTAGTATAAAAATAGAAATAAAATAAGCAATTTTTTAACGCATAATATTAGTATATTTTAAGAGAATACTGGAAGTTATTTCTATTTACATAACTAACCTACTTTTAAAGTGCTAATTAATGTCAAAAAATTTCGGTAATACTGATCTAAATGTAAAATTAAAACATGAGAAACACGATATAAATCCGTTACCAAACAAAATCTACCATTGATTTGTGGGTAGAGAATTTCATTTCTATTTCTGAAAATAAATATATTTTTATTGTAACGAAATCTGAAGTTTTGCAAGCATGCTTTCATTTACGCTTCAAAGTGAACAGCGTAACGGCCTAACGCTGTTGTATAACAAATTAATGCTTATAATATAATTTTGCTTCTAGAAGTAAGTCGTCCTATGTCACAAAAGAGAAAATAATCTACAATATTCAAAGGCACACGCCCTTATAGGAATCCAAATAAAAACAGATGCATGACAAACATCTCCTTTTGTTTCATTATGACTGGAACCGAAACAGGCAACTTCCGTTCAAAAATGCATCGCCAGCAACGAAAAGCCCGGAAGAAAAACCTAAAACAATTATCAACCATTTATTCCAACAGATGTGCTCAATATCCATTTACATTTTGAGTTTGGGATCAAACACTGTGAACTATTCTTTCTGAAAATTGATTGTCCTTTGGTTAGACGACGATGGACCAGTACTATATTTTCAAAAAGGATAAAAATCGGGAAAATATGTATATATATATAATCTTACTTACGAGTGATCCTTTTGGCGATTTTTTGACTTTAAGATAATAGCCAAAATGTGAAGAGCAAAATGGGAACCCTAAAACTACGTTATTAAAAAGCTAAAAATATAACAGGATTACCAGATATAAAATTTTCCCAAGTACCTTTGCTTCTATTCAGAAAAAAAAAATCTATGATATTTCAAAGAAAATTTACTATTTTTTAGTCCATGATATGGGTCTAATTTTTAATATTTTTGATATAATTTGTAAAGGTTATTTTGGTGTTTATAAAAGTATATATTATAATACATTTCACAATTCTCAATATTTGTATTTTTTTCCAAATAGTAAAAAATGTGCCAGTTAAATCTGTGTATTTTTATTTTGTAAAATATTGTTTTATATTAATGATAAGTGAGTTGTGAATATTAAGTTCAACACAATCAATGAGTGAGTTTAAGGAAAATATAATCATTTCTGCTTCCACCTCTTACATATTTCCATCTGCTATTAATATTGAAAACTAATTTTTGAAGCTAAGGTACATTTGTTTCTCGCTATATCCAACGACGATATATTATGGAATATATTTTATTATAGTTTATGTTTCGAAAACATATTTCTTAAGTAATATTGGCACTTGAAAATGTGATTAATTTTGGAATATATATATATATATATATATATATATATATATATATATATATATAACTATTTCCTTCTTTTGTCACGAACTGAAATGAGCAATTTCAAATGTTAGACATGTTTTAATCAAACGTAACTTAAATGAAATTTTAGAGGAAATGAAGGAACAAGTCTGCCTCCTAGTGTTAGATATTATTTTTATGAATACAGTTTTCTATTTCTCCAAATTTCACTTAACTGAACAAAGCCTAAAAAAATAAAAATAATTAATCCCTATACATATTAAAATTTATGTAATTTTTTATAAGGCGCATTTAACATAATGTTCTTCATTAAAATAGCTTGAAACGTATTTAAGAATTTTAATTTCATTTTCAAAGCAGAATAATAATTTCTGACCCTTTAATCATCAAAATGTTTGCTTACTTCACATTTCACTAATTGCTAAGAAAAATTAAATTCTGAAACTTTATTTTCTGCACGCTTTCTTTAAGTGCATTACTTTAATAACTTAAACATATTGACTTTCATAGAAAAAACTTAAAATCTAATCTATGTTAATTTTTATCCCTACATTTGTTCAAAAATAAGAATTTAATATACCAAAAATCTACCAAATCAAGATCATTAATAATAGAAAATTACCTACGTAATTTAATTTAAATATATATATATATATATATATATATATATATATATATATATTACAAAATCACAACACACACGCACCAAAATTATCTAAATATCATTTGAAGTTTTTAAAAAAATGAAAAACTGATGTGATTGCAAATAAAAACTGTATTGAAATATTTTCTAAATCATAAAGCCGTTGCATGCTTCCAATTTCAAAAAGCATTTATTCCATATTAAGGTGACATTTGCATTTCATTACGCATTAATTTCAGAAAATTCTGAGAATATTAAAAATGCATAAAATGGAATTCACAAAAGCAGATTGAATCATCCAAATGTGTTCTTTAATGTAATTTCTGAAAATTATGTTAAATAAAATATAAAAATGGAAATCAAGCTTTTTCCATTTTATATTTTTAATGATCCTGAATTATCTAAAATCACCAATCTTTTGATGCTTTAGTTTCTCCTTGTATGTTTTTTTATTCAAATAAAAATTAGAACCTAATTATATCTATATACAGTGAAATTGAAAATGTCGTTTAAATTCTGAAGGAATTATGAAATTTTTACGTTTTGTGACTTATTTCATTTTTATGCTTTCCTTGCTTAATAAATTTGGCTCTAACTGCAACTGCAATTTAGCTGAACTGAAGCTAAATACATTTAAGATAAAGCTTTTTCTGAAGTGTTAATATGTGAAAAGAAGTTTTCTAAATTAATGATCTTCTTTAGTATTTTTATTGAATATAATCTTTCTTTTTCCTCAATTTAAAAAAATACTTTAATATATAAATTTAAGTTTTTTTTTAACAAATTTTGTTCTTTCCTTTTGGAAATAGTAAAGAAATATAAATAAAATTTTTGTCTTTTTAAAATATTGTATTGGAGTCTTAAGTACAGTAAAACACGATTTGTGGAATGATTTTGAAAAAGTGTCATTTAGAGTAATTAATATTTAAAGTTAATTAATGTTTTAAAATATTGATATTTAGAATATACCAATTTTTTATTGTAACAATTTTACGTTAAAAAGGAACTGAATTAAAAATATAACTATAGAACACTTTATGCTTTTGAAAGATTACTGACAATTAATTTCATAGATTGAATAAAAATAAGTAGATATATTTTGCATTGATAAATAATTTCTGTTGATTCATAACTCAATATGGGCCCTCAAATTTGTCATAAAATTTTATCGCCAAAAAAATTAATCTTTTATTAATTCAATAGTTCAATTAATTCAATACTGCTACTGAAAAAATATTTAAAAATGAATATTAACTTGATAAATTCTTTCGACAGTTAATTAAAAATTTCAAATTATTAGAATGATATATAACGTTTAAAAAGTCTTTAATTTACTAATAAAATTATATTGTGTCAGTACTTTAAAATAATTTGAAAGATATTACTGAAAGACACTACTGCATTTATTAAGCGTTTGTGTCAAACACACGAGAAGTCATCAATGAACTTTGTTTAAAAGTTTGACTGTACTCATTCTCAATGCCATAACTGAATAATTTAATACTTTAAGTTTACTCTTTATGGTAATGATATATATATATATATATATATATATATATATATATATAAACAATTTTTGTTAAATATTTGGATTTAACATAAATTTAGAAAAATCATATTTATCACTTAATTTATACGTTTTTGAAACATTTATTAAACATAAAGAACTGTTCAGGTTTTAAATATTTCATATTGCATATTGCTTAATAACTCAGCTTATTTTCTTAGTCAGCCTAAGCATAGCAAATAGTCATAGTTATATTTTGTCTTCAAGAATATAGATTATATCAAGATAACTCCATTTTAGAGCAACTTTTCTTCATGAAATAGATTTGTATTTTCAAACACATTTATAGGATATTAATTATTTCCCTAGAACACGAGATTATATTTTATTATTAGCTTTCGATTTATTTAATTTTGCATTGAAAAGAGAAATAACTGATGTTAATTTTTAATTAAATTTCTATAGTTAAGGATTTGTTACAAATTATATATTATAATAATTTTATAGGAACCATATAAATATTTCTCCAAATGCAGCTGCTGATTTTTCTCATGTCAGTTGAAGGCTCAGAAACAGTAATTGCCTTTCAGAATCAATAAAATGTAGGTGGCAGTTTCATTAAAACAGATGATTGTCATTTTGGTGTTCAGAATTTAGTAAAACAATAGCATGTTCTTTTCTTCTTCTTCTTAAAAAACGTTAACATTATTGTGTTACATTCTTTCTTTTTTAATATGTATACTACAGTCAGCCTTATAATATTTTTTATATTATATTTACAGGTATTTTGTCAAAATCTCAAAAGCAATTTAGTCTTTTCTTTGTCCAAAACTTTGATTAATATCACTTTAGGAGTAATCAATCCCCTCTCCAGAGTTTATTTGGAAAATTTATGTTTCAGATGACATTCCTTTAAGAAGATTTTTTTTTAAATTTTATAAGATTTATTTATTCGTTAATGAATAATAAATGTTGAATCAATGAACCTCTGTAAGACCTACATTGATGTAATTCATCCAAACAATAAATTTAAGAATTATGAAAATAGGTTTAGTTTAGAAGAAAACATGAATTTTTATTATTTTGTAAAGTAAAACATTTATTTTGATTGATTTTGAATGTATTTTATAATATTATTTTATCTTCTGATTTTTAAGAAATATATGTTGGTGAAGTAACTATAATTGAGTAATTTAAAGTGCATTGTATACTAGAAATAAAATCATTTTTATGGTTGTAGGAAGCTTTTATACTGCTTGGTAAAAGTACAATTTTGTTCAAATTTTAATTTTTATCAAAACGCACATTTCTTAATGCAGTGAAAATATACTTATAGATAAAAATTAATTTCTATAAAATTTATATGTTTCTGTGAAACGCAACTCACTCTACAGTGAGAATATTAATAAACATATAAAATGCACAGAATATTTTTAGACATTCTCATAAATAAGAATCTTGCACAAAAAAGACACACAGATGTATTAATTTAAACCAAGCTAATCAAAACTTTAACTCAATCTTAATATAAACAACCAACATGTTGAAATTTAACTCAAACATCTTCCTCTCATGATTATTTCATATTACAGTTACTTTTCTTCTAACTCCATATCAGCAAACTTAAATGGAACAAGAGATATTAATAACAAACACACATTGGATGACCTTCGTCAAATTAAATTTTACTATGCCATTTATATACCGCAATCTTCTTAATAGGAACTGATCTATACATACATAATGAAATTTGGGAATACACCTACAATGACAGCTGTATAGTCCAGGAATTCTTACTTGTCATGAAATTTAAACATATTTAAATATTGTAGAAAGTGTTGTAATATAAAGTGTACTGTCTTTAAAAATTTAATATAGACTACTTTCTGAAAGTATACTTCATCCATTTTATTATACAGTAAAAATAATTATAAAATATCAATTAATAAATATAAGTTTAAACTACACACATTTACATCTAGTATCAAATGATATCTTAGAAGTAATCATTTTTGAGAAGGAACTAACTTTAGTTTTTTTTTTGATTTTATTCAGTTTATAATTATCAGTAAATAAATTTTAACATGCATTCAGAAAAAATGTAACAAATTAGAATTATGTATCATGATATCTTAAATTTAAAGGGTTTGTTTATAGGATATCATTGGTAAAAAATATAGGGGAAAAATGCTTGATGACTATGAACTTTGAAATATTTTTGTATACGTATTCTCAAACGAAATACAGAATGCTATTTTGCAAAACAGATATAGTTTTTTTCTACAGAATAATCACAAACAAAAAGATTTTTGCAACTTCTTCTTGGCATAAAATTTAAATTTATGTAAGAAATTTAAGGAAATTGGAAAATACGAAGAATTTTATATCCATATAATTTGATACACAAAATAGCAGTTTTTTTCTTATATTAGTTTGATTCTCTATTAATAGATATTTAATATTAATCAGATTATAAAATTAATACTGAATTTTTTTATGAAAAAATGCCTTTTCCCAAAATTTTAATAGTTGCTGAAAATTCCTTTTACTAATCAATAAATCTGACTGTGAATATTTACTGAAATAAATACTATGTTTGTTTTATTTAAAATACTGGTTTGCTATATTTTATTCACCAAACGTTATTTATGTGAATAACTCAATTTTCTGTCCTTTTTCCAAATATATTTTAATTTACAATAATATGTGTTAAATAAGCATCATGTGTTAATATTTTTATTATTAATGTTTATTTGTATGGATAATGTACATTGTAAACATGAAAAAAAACGTGATTATTTGCCAATTATAAGGTTTTTTAGATTAAAAAAAAAAAGAAAAAAAACATATGAACTCAAATAAATTTCTCAGTTAACAATGTAAAAAAAATGTAAGACCGTTAAGACTGAAATTGCAAACATAGTGCCTTCCAAAGTAATGAAGCTTTAAAAAGGATTTAACATCTTTAAAAATGAGTTAAATATTTTAAACTAAAAGACTTTTTTCATTCAAACAACGAAACTTTTCTTATAAATAGAAAACAAAAGCATGTGTTCAAATTAATATTTTTTCTATGATTATGGATCTCATATATTTGACAGGTAAAAGTTTACTTTTAATTTTGGGTAGATTTTTGAAGCTAAAACTGGCGCAAAAATAGCAAACCCTAAACTGCGTTAGTCAAAGCGCATTAACAAAAATTAGATTTATCACCAAATATTTTGCCACACGAAAAAAAAGTCGTATCTAAATTGAACCCAATTGATTAGCCTACTTTTAGAGTCTATAATAGTCTATTATTGTCTAACTTATAAGAATATTTTTATATAAATTTGAAGCTGTATTGGCAATGATAAGCTGGTAATTTGATTATTAGCTCGAAGTGCGTTTCAGGGATTGATTGATTCAAATCTTTTTCCTTGATTAGTGTGGGATTCAAATTTCTTTTTAAACATTAGATCCTGGTACATTTAGAGATTTGAATAAAACGATCCTTGATCAATAAACAAATTGAAACTTGATAACTGTCAATACAATAGTTTAAAAGAACATACTTGAATAGTTTAAAGGAACATACTTGAATAGTTTAAAGGAACATACTTGAATAGTTTAAAGGAACATACTTGAATAGTTTAAAAGAACATACTTGAATAGTTTAAAGGAACATACTTGAATAGTTTAAAAGAACATACTTGAATAGTTTAAAAGAACATACTTGAATAGTTTAAAGGAACATACTTGAATAGTTTAAAAGAACATACTTGAATAGTTTAAAGGAACATACTTGAATAGTTTAAAAGAACATACTTGAATAGTTTAAAAGAACATACTTGAATAGTTTAAAAGAACATACTTGAATAGTTTAAAAGAACATACTTGAATAGTTTAAAAGAACATACTTGAATAGTTTAAAAGAACATACTTGAATAGTTTAAAGGAACATACTTGAATAGTTTAAAAGAACATACTTGAATAGTTTAAAGGAACATACTTGAATAGTTTAAAGGAACATACTTGAATAGTTTAAAAGAACATACTTGAATAGTTTAAAGGAACATACTTGAATAGTTTAAAAGAACATACTTGAATAGTTTAAAAGAACATACTTGAATAGTTTAAAAGAACATACTTGAATAGTTTAAAAGAACATACTTGAATAGTTTAAAAGAACATACTTGAATAGTTTAAAAGAACATACTTGAATAGTTTAAAAGAACATACTTGAATAGTTTAAAAGAACATACTTGAATAGTTTAAAAGAACATACTTGAATAGTTTAAAAGAACATACTTGAATAGCTTAAAAGAACATACTTGAATAGTTTAAAGGAACATACTTGAATAGTTTAAAAGAACATACTTGAATAGTTTAAAAGAACATACTTGAATAGTTTAAAAGAACATACTTGAATAGTTTAAAAGAACATACTTGAATAGTTTAAAGAACATACTTGAATAGTTTAAAAGAACATACTTGAATAGTTTAAAAGAACATACTTGAATAGTTTAAAAGAACATACTTGAATAGTTTAAAAGAACATACTTGAATAGTTTAAAAGAACATACTTGAATAGTTTAAAAGAACATACTTGAATAATGATAGTTTTAAACTGTTTAATTTATTTTATTTTAAATTAAATATGTATATGAAACAGATACCATAATAAATACAAGAATAAAACAAATAAACATATTTTGTTTAATTTAAACTGCATCCAAATTTTCACAGTTTGACATATGAATCTTGGAAGGTATGTTTTCCCAATAGCTGTTCGTATATGAAGATGGCAATGAGAATGAGCAAAGAGCTGTAAAGCTAAGGATTTTTATCAGAATCTTATGAATCAGTTCATAATATTTTCTTCAATATATTATTTTCTGCTCAACTATTTATGCCAGGAAATATTTTTTGCATTTGATTAAATACAAATTGGAACTGTAGTTAGCTTTCGAAAATTATTCTTTTCTGTAATAATTCCTTCATAAAGAAAACTTCAAGAGAAAAATTATTCTAATGATAGAATATTTGTCTGAAAGGGAAAATTCATTTTTTCTTCCGCATACTAAATATGCTTTTAATTAAATTCATATCACATTTATCTGACAGCTGGAGATAATGGAGTAAATATGAAAAAATATGTAAATGCCACAGATATTGTCTCATAAAATAAGACAAAAGAAAAATTAAAGTGTTAGTTTTTTTCAATAAAACTGTTGAAATTATTTTATTAGTTGTATAAAATTTACCTATTCTTGAAATGCAATTGCTCTTGTATTTTATTCAAAACATTCTCTATTTTAAATAGGTGGCTACATTTATTTCCATTTCATAATTCATAAACTGACATTGTAATTAGACTATCCAAAAAATTCCAATCAAATTTACAAATACAGACAATATATATTTATATTTATATATATATATATATATATATATATATATATATATATATATATATATATATATATATATATATATATATATATATATATATATATATATATATATATATATATATATATATATATATATATATATATATATATATATTTATATATATATATATATATATATATATATATATATATATATTGATTTTGTGTTTATTTTGAAATATCTAATTATGGTTTCACTATTAAAGATTAAAATTTTAACTTTCTTTATAATAACGTATTTTTAAAATTTATTAATCCCTTAACAAACTCATTTATATCCATTGTTGTTGATAGTGTGTCAGAAATTTAATCATAACAATATAAAGTATTATTAAACTTTTTGATTTCTTGAAGTTTAATAATTTTAATTCATCTTCATTTTTTTGATTTCTATTAGCTTACTTTTATTTTAATACAAAAATAATTTACAACTTATTCAATTGCAAACGTAATTTCTTTTATAAAATATTATTTACTTGAATTCCTTCACAACAATATTTTGACTTGAAATTCATTCATTTTGCGTTACGATAAATAGCTTCATAAATAATTCTTTACTCAATTTTTTTTTGCAAGAAGTTAATAAGTAACTTTTACTTCCTTTTCAGTTATTATTTGCTCGTCTTAATTTTATATTTGTTTATTCTTTGGGTATATCATTTTTCTCCATTATTTTCTTCTGTAAATATTTTATATTTTTCCCCAAGCTTTAGTTTATATTTTTCTGTTCATTTCCATTAAATTTTAAGAAGTTTTTATAAACAATTATTTATTTTTCATTTGTTTTTAAAAATTTTGTGCACAATTTATTCAAATATAAATTATTCTATAGAATCTTTACTCAAATAAATTCAAATTATTTTCCCATTGTTTGTTGTTCTACTGTGATTACAAGTGACAATTTCTAATTATATTTTTTTCCACAGATTATTTCATAATTTACCTGTTTTTAGCTATAATGTTCGTATTTTTCTCACTGTAAAATCTTAAGTATACGTAACAGTAATATACAACAATGAAACTTAACAATCTATTTACATTTACTATCACAATATCAACATTCTTATGTGCATTCGAATTTATGTCGTTAGTGGGAAGTAAAATAACCAATGAATTGCATAAAATATTTTAGAAATTTTTATGTTAATTATAAATGTTATTTCTGAAAATGGATTTTATTTTCTATACACTTTTTGGATACATTTTTTGGATAATTAAATATTACATAAATAGTGCATAAAATTTCTTAGAATACATTATATTTTTTATATTTTGAATTTTTATTTTACTTTTAGAATTTATTGACAGTTTTATTATTCTTTTTTATCTTTTAATCTTGTGTTAGCTCATTCTAGAAATCACCTATATTTAATTTTTAAAATTCTTATTTCTCCATAACATTTTAGAATTTGGTGGTTTTTATCTTCCTATTTCTTAAAAATTACTCTAATTGAAGGATACATCAAACGTGTCTAAATTAGTTTGTAAAATGTATATAGTGAATTTAAATTAACCAATTATTAATATACTTTAGCAGGATCCATAAATAACTTTTGGTAAATAATAGTTTTTCGCCAAATAAAGAATAAATACACAATATGTAAAACATCACAGAGAAATTAAAAGAAATACAAGCAAAAGTGTCAAAGAAAATTTCAAAAAATTACGTAAAATATAAGAAAATTTAAAAAATTTAACATTTAAAATGGAATATATCGAAATACGCGCAATAATTAAGTTAGCTTAAAAAATTATTTAAATATAAAAAATTATAAAAATAATCTGAAAATTTGTTCAAATTACCAATAAGTTTTGACATGTAATAAGTAAAATGACTAAAACAAGTTAGAGGAAAGATGATATTCTGATACCTTTAATTATGAGGGGATTAATTATCAAATATATACTTTTATATGACGTAAATAATAAAAATTTGGATGTCATTTCTTATGTGTTGAAATAATTTATGCATTTCATGAAAATATGTAAAAATTAAATTGCTATTGATAATTATACCCTTAATGAATAAGATTTTATTTCACTTTATGGAATGACATTTATTTTGGTCTCATATTAAAGGTCAACTTCGAAGACACTGAAGTTAACTTTGCTTGGATTTTAAGAGAGTATAACTAAGTCATAAATGATGAATATAAAACGATAAAATGTCTCTTAAATAGTCAGTTATATAGCTGAAATTTTGTGATTCGGTAATCTTTGGGAAATAAAATGGTGATGAAATGGTATCTTACTGCTTGTAAACTTAGTTTCTAAAGAGTTTCTTCTCGCATGTACAAGATTTAGTTTCTAGAATAAGATTCTGTGAATATTGGGTAAAGATTTTGCTCCAGAGATATCGAAAAATTACTCTAGAATTTTTTCTCTTAAAGTAGCATATCGTGTCCTAATAATGACATTTTATACGTCTAATAATGTAAAACTTAAGGTCTATAAAAATAAATATATGAAAAATTTAAATTATTTTATTTTAATATTAAAAATAGTTGTTTTTTCATTTTAAAATAACTTTGTAATAATTTGTTTTAAATATTTATATGGAAAACGAGTTTAACTTATAAGCTTAAAGAATATATAATAAAAAATCATACTCTCTTTATTTTAAATAGTTAAATTTTTTTGCTTTTACTCAAACTCTTTGAGAAATTTTATTGTTTTTAAATTTTAAAAAATATAGCTGTACATTAAATTCTAATTTTAGTTCCTGATTTTTAATTTGCACAGCTATTTTCAGGTGTTTCTAATTTAAATTCAGGTGTTGTAAGATGTTTGTACAATAACATAAAAATCAAAAATGTTCAAGAGATTCCTTTATTTATTGCTAAAAAAATGATGGAATGCTTTTTTATTTTTAAAGCTATTTATTTTAAAGTGCTCTTTTAATAATGCTAAAAATGCTTAACAAATAAATTTCTTTTAATAAAATTTATGCAATTCATGTTTTGTTACAATATTCTTAGATAGTTTACATAGCTTGTAATATATGATCTCTAAGTTTATTTTGAATTTTAACTTTACTGATAACATAAACTTAAATTTGATAATAGAAAGTTAAAAGTCCTGTCTTTTGCTTACAAGAAGTAAACTTAGTGACTTCAAATATTTTTATTCAAATATCATTATATAGGTATTACACTAGACAATTTCAATTATCTGAATGTATTAATTCTTAATTTTAAAGATTTTAAAATAAATGTTCTAATTTCTCAACATTTAATTATACATGTCAAGGAATTTAATCAGGTACGATCTTAAGAACAACGGAAGTACAGATTCTATTTTGATTGTTAGAAATGACAGAAATTTTGACAAACCAAAAAGTTACGTCTTATATTGTTTAAGCGCAATAAAATAAATAAAACTTGCAATAAAATTACATAAACTGAAATCAATAAATTTATTTAAACTTTTTACAAATCTCCTGTTTAAACGGACATTTTAATCTTAAACCAAACAGGCCATCAACAGCAAAACTAGAATTTATACAATTAATAAAAGTAAATCCTGCCACAATAATTACTTAAATTCTTGTCAATAGTAAACATCCAATTAGTTACCTCTAACATACGAAAATAACCCGTTTTTACTCAAGTAATAGCAAATTACTTCCAATTTTGAATCGACTAATGTCTTATACACCAATTGTGTCAGATTTAAATTATCAGATATTTTAAGAAATCATATTAAAATTTTAAATATGATTAATATACAACTGACTAAAATGATATTTCTTAGATATATACTGAATAAAATGTAATATCAATACTTTTTTATTTTGTCAGATTTCTGTTCGGTATTACTTGCAATCTCATAAATCTTTGTTTTGTTCTAATCACTTTGTAAGAAAATAATTTAGGGCAAGTTTTAAACTTTATAACAGTTTCGGGGGCTTCATTTTCATCGGAATTGTATCAAGAATTATTTCAATCAATAGAGAAAGTAAATTTTATTTAATATAATTTACCTTCTCTATTGATAGAGAAAGTAAATTTTATTTAATCTAATTTACCTTCTCTATTGATTGTAACACACAAAGTGATTATATTTTTATTCATTCAGTTTAAGCTAGAAATAATGTTAAATGTATTTCTGCAAAATTATCGCTTCTTTGAGATGAAACAGATTTTGTCATCAAACTTCAAAATAATTAGGAAATTTTAGATTATATTTTTATTTGGTGACTTGAAGAAATCGATATTCATTCTAGAATTCAATGTAGTAGAGACTGTATCGAAAATAAAATGTTCCCCACCTATGAGATATAAATTTGAATTTTTTTAATAAAAAATAATAAAAATAGTCATTAATAGAATGAGCTAAAGTTTGCGAAAATGCTGTTTATGTTTTGAAGTAGTAAAAATAGACTAATATAGTCAAAGGTATAGAGCTATCAAAAACATGCGATCGTGAAAGTAAACAAACCAATGTGTGATACACAAAACATACCTAACAAATTTAACTTGATTTTCATCTACTTGATAAATAATTTACAATATCACATATCAGTGAATGTTTATAAAATAATAAAATTTCTTAAAATGCTTAGATGTTTCTTCGCTGTCAAATAATCTCCGTATTGAAGCTAGTGTATAAGAATAATTACAGTTATGCCATGTTTTGCATTAATGATATAACATTTCAGATATAATCTTTATTTTTATACTAGCCTAGAAATTTAACCATCATTTCCTTGTCATTCAACCGTAACTTTAAAACTGACGAAAATAAATTTATAAAATTTAAGATATTACTGTAGTTGTTTGCATAAAATATCTCTCTGATTCAAATACTTTCTAAAGATTATATTACTATAAATATTTAATTATTTTAAATCATTGAAAAATTATTCTTTTATTATAATAAATGTTATCGAATTTATTATCCGAAGGGAAATAACTGAATAAATATATTTGATTAAATTATTCAATATTTCTTTGGAAAAGGATTTCAAGTCTTTAAATTTTATTTCTTTTAAAGTAAAGCATAAAGTCTATTAAATCATATAAAATGATGCAGATAAAATAGGTTACAATGAATTTATTTGCAGTATTAAAATCTAAAAATGTCATCATATTTTGTTTTATTCAATATTAATACATGAAAATGTTCGTTGGAGTCTCCTCTGAAAGATTCAGTTTGGTTCAAGATATTTCTAGCCCCCTAAAATGTCCTAATCAGCCCACTTAAAAGAAGTCAATTTTGTGTGCCTTTTTGATCGGATTTTAAAAAATGACTAGTGTTACTACTGTAACCATGAGATCTTAAATATTAATGCCTCAAAATATTCGCAAGCGTCTACTTTATAAGATTCAGTTTGGTTCAAGACCTTTCTAGTCCCTTAAATTGTCCTAATCACCCTTTAAAAAGTCAATTTTGTGTGCCTTTTCGATCGGATTTTAGAATAATGACGAGTGCGATGAATCTAACAAAGAGATCTTCAATATTAATACATCAAAATGTTCGCAACAGTCTACTCTACAAGATTCAGTTTGGTTCCAGAGATTTCTAGCAATCTAAAATGACCTAATCATCTCCTTTGTTGTGACTCACTTTGTCCCCAAATTTAATTTGTGAAATGTAACAACAATTTGAAAGCAAATGTTTTCTACTGGATATTGGCAACACTTATTTTTGAATTGATGATGAAATGACTACAATGGATAGTAGGATATTCCTCAAACATATATTGCAAAGAAGCTATGCTCTTCATTTCATATAGATAGTGAAACTTCAATTGATTCAAAGAGGGACGCTGAAATATTAATTACAATGTATGTTGAGATGAGGACTCAAATGTGTTTTGCTTTAAGAAGATGCCATCAATTAGAAAGTAGTATCATCAATGAAAAGATTCAACATTTAAAGGTTAATAGGTATCTTTTGAAATAAACACGAAACTATGTGAAATCCAAGGCATAAAATTTAAAAAAAATTTTCTGTACCAAGATGGAACATATTATCGATTACTCAAAAATTAGTCGTTCTCATAGCATTTAACTGAAATATTGTAATCTTTACAAAATTACATCTATAGAAGAGCTGAGAAAACATTAAATCAGGGCTCTGAAATAATTTATATTAAAAAAGAAGAGTTATTAAGTAGATAAGCATTTTACCTTTGTTGTGTTCTGTAAATATTACTAGAAATCAATATTAGATGTCAGTTAATGTTACAGATTGCATGCATACTATAATGCTTAAAAGGCATCATGTGCAATCGCATTTTATTTGAAATGAGAGTACAACTCTTTGAGGTTAAATCTAGAGTATCTTCTCTGGAGCAAACCGCAATTCAAATGCTTGAATTGCTAACTTGTCTCATTGGTACTGGATTAGCAGCATTCGTCAAAGAAAAATTTTAGACTGAGATTTTGAAAGAACTTTTTTGGACATATTCTTCAACTTTTCTTTGCTCGATTAAGAAAATTGAGTCATAGGGAACGTTTGTAAATACGAGGGTAAGAGCAATTAAATGCATTACCAGACCTGAAGATTGGCTCCTTGCTTCTGGAAAAGGTATCTCAGTAAACTTCCTTCAGGAGAATGTTTTGTAAGAAAACTGATAGAATCGAGGTGGTGGGTTGGATCAATTCGATTGACAAGCCTAAAAATGACCAAATTTTAAAAACCTACTGAGAATGAAACACAAATAGCAGTCGAATGGAGAAGGAATTTACGGCATCATTGAGTTCTAGTACAATCTGAATTTATGATTATTACCTGCTATTTTTCAACATACATTTAAGAAGAAGTAAGAATGCTAACATTTAAAATGCAGAGAAAATCAATTAAATAAGTGATAGTACCTGAGATGTCTGTTGTAGATTTAACAATAATTTTATAAGTACAGGAGAAAGCATTTAATGGTATAGACATTAAGAAATTAATGTCTCAATATCAGTTTAATCATGAAGTAGGCTTATTTGGTCTAAGGTATAAACTTACCGAAAGAAAAGTGGGAAGAAATTTTATCTGTTCCATGCTACTGCCGAACAAGTATAAGCATGTCTTTGGTTTAACCCTCGTTATTCATTTAAAAATGATACATGTGGGTAAAAATATTTTAATATCTAAATTAAGAGAAAACTTTTGGCTATTAAAACTGAGTGTATTAGAAAGATAGGGCCGTGATAGCCTAGTGGTTATGGTATCAGCCTTCCAGCCGGAAGGGCGGGATTCGATTCCAAACGCCGCCAATGACCCATCGGGTGTAAGCGATATACATACTCGTTAAATATATGGAATCAAAAGTCCTGTGATCGGTCATACAGCAGTTATCATGGATAAAATGAGTCTGGAGAAAATTTGCTCCCCCTTCAGATTAACGTCAAAACTGAAGAAGTGGATCCTCTGATGGTGCTATTTATCGGAGGATTTAAAAAAGAGCAAAAATATAAATTCACCTTCGTATTGCTCTGATAAAACGAAAGACGCTCCCTGTTGACTTAAATTCGCATTGCGAAGGCTTAGCATGCTTGGCTTGTCCAACTGCTATAAATGACACAACAACATTAGAAAGTTTCAAGTTGAAGGAAATCGAAGAAATTTTAAACTAAAAAATTAGAGAACACTGGTGAAATCCATGTGAAAATGGTGTTCAACATGATTCAGTACTTTATGTCATGGAAGTAGATTTAGCTGGGCCACTGTGTTAAAAATCTGATTATGGACATGAGTTATTCTGTTTACATGCACTGTATATAGAGTTATACGTTTAGAATTAAGCATAATCATTGGTCCTAAAGTTTTTGATGGTTTCCAAAAATATATTCTAAGAAAAGCATGATCAGAAGTTATTTACAGTAATATTTTGTTGGAACTAACTATCTCTTTAAGTCTATAGACTGAAAAAAAATGAGATTTATGCAAACGTTAGCAATTTCAAAAATATTTTATTCCATTTGTCTCCTTTTGATGGAAAGCATTCTGGGAAATGATGATTTAGTTGGTGAAGGAACTTGTACCTCCAGATTTAGGACAATCATCACTGAATTATTAAGAATTAAAGAAAGTACTGTCCATCTCTGTAATAGGACTGAACAAATGACAACAAATAATAGAGAATTCCAGGCCTCTAACGTATGTTACAGATAACTCAGATAATATCCTTCTCACCAGCAATGTGTGGATCAAAATACTGAAATGTGAGTATTCGAGTTAAATGAACTCCAGCAAATATAGTATATATATATACTATCAATTTAATTTGAACAAATGTTAAAAAATAACAATAAAGTCAAGACTGTTAACATATAGTAAACAGATGAAATATACATTTGATTAAATGAAATGAATGGCAGCTTTGCATAGGTAATTATCATATAGGCACAAAATATGAATTGCCTGCAATGACTCTAAACAACAGTCTAAATGTGTGAAGAGCCATTTTAAATTATTTAAATTTTTTGCATCATATTTTAAGTTTTCTTTAGCCACTGGTTATATGTTCACTATTTACTATATTTAAATAAATTGTCTTATCTTTTCCCTTTATTGTGTTCTTCTTTTAACATTTGTTTAATTAAAAAAATTCGATTATACATTTATACATATTTTGTTATTTGTATTTAAGCAGATTTTCAGCTGAAGCTTTTGCTAATATCTATATCTATATCTATATCTATCTATCTATCTATCTATCTATCTATATATATATATATATATATATCTATATATAGGAAATGAAATGAAATAATATATATATATATATATATATATATATATATATATATATATGTAAAATCTTAAATACAAATATTTTTATGAAGTGTCCGAATTAAATAGGGTTTATACATCATTTTATATAAACCATATTTAATTCAATAATAAATAAAAAACTTTATCATATTATCATGTGAATAAAGTTGAATATAAAATATATTCAACATTTATGGCGAGCAAATTAAATTTGAATTAATTAAGTAATTTAAATGAAATGCATTTTGATTTAAATCTTTAAGTTATATAAAATTTGAATACAAAAAATGTAAGCGGTTATATTTCTTTAAAGTTATAGCATTATATGTGTTAGGCATTTTTATATAAATCTTATAAGTTTAAATTGTAAATTACTTTAAGATACTAATTTGAGGGAGATTTTCAGATTTGTTTAATGTAAGATTAAATGTTTGTTTCAATTTAAATAATTAGTTTGGACTAAAATGTTGTTTTGAGATGAATGTTTCATTTTCATTAATTTAGTTAACAATTAATTGATAAATATTTTTGCTATTTATAAGGTACGAATTTGTCAAAATATATGATAATATATTTTTAAGTATTTGAAAAAATTTTTCTTTAATATATTTATAAGGAACTTGCGTCAAAAATAAAATGTTTTTATAAATCTATTAAAGTATTGCAATCATAGCATTGGCATGATTGATAGTTAGATTTATAAATGGACTCTGAAATAAAAAGAAAATAAATATTTTATACATTTTCATATGTATTTTTTTTATATAAGGACATTGTATAAATTATGATAAGTACACTATTTGTAGGAAATAATGAGCATTTTACGTATGTTCTACATATCATAAAAATTAATTTTATTTTCATTAGTTCATGAAAATAATTATTTTCTCTTATCTGAAATGGGCTTGCAGAAAAATGTTTTTATAATATTACCAGGTTTGATATATGTTATGCTTAAAGTAACTTTGAGAAGAAAATGAAGCAAGTATATATAAATATTGAAAATTTTGAGTATAATTTTGTATTTAATTTGCGTACTTCATGGATTATTACAATAAATTACTTTAAGTAGGCCTAACTTAATAACGCATTTGGTGAGTAGAAAAATGTTCTTCACATAAAAATAACATAATACAAAATATTCAGTTCTTCACATAATACAAAATACTCAGTTTAAAGAGATATCATTGATAAGCATCAAAATAATCATTTTGTTACATAAACACCATCGTATAAATAAAATGCCTGTTTTTTCTGTTTTTCATACTTTATGGAGAAAATTGGGTAAAATTTGTTTCATTCCTTTTTTTAACACCCACACACAACTTTGAATAAAAATTGACAATTTTACTTATGAAGATTCTAGTAAAGAAAATGTCCTCATGTTGAAATTTTTGAAATTTTTATTTTCCAATTATATGATAGAATATTCGATTGTATTAGCTCTACTTTAAATTAATAACATGCACTGCTCGACATTAAAGATGCATTAACAAGAAGAAATTGCAAAAGTGACAAAACTAGGCACACAGAGACATCCACGAACAATAAGTGATATGCATTACACAGAACGAGAACTGGATAGAGTCAGTAGGTTGTAGAATCGACGATACGTGAAGCAACAGGTTGAGGCAGAGTCAGTGAGAGTACGAATTTCATAATGAGGAATGGTTCTCTATTCTCTGTCATGTGGCAAAATATGTCTTCTGAAGGAGGCAATGGAAGTCCCTGCAAACGGTGTCTTATCATATCCCAAATGTGCTCCATTGATGAGAGATCTGGTGAAACGGTGGGCAGGAAGACAGGTGTACATATTGCAGGGCACGTTGGCTGATACAAGCAATATGCGATTTGACGTTTTCCTATTGATAAATGGCTTTGTGCACCCTCAGAAGATAGGGGAGTATCAGAACATACTCCTTGTAAGATCGGGATGTCATAGTGCCGTGAATACAAACTAGAGGTGACCTGGAATTGTACAGAATGGCACCCCAAGACATGACGCCACCTTGTCGCGTTTTGGGGAGTTCCACAATAGTTCCAGGATTGGACCCGTCTAAACATCAACTCCACACTCTTACGCAGTAAATATAACTAAAGAAACAGAAGAGTGACTTCTCTGAGAAGATAATCCTTTTCCCCTCCGTTGTCCACATCACTCTTATCGGGCACAATTCTAGACGTGGGCCTCTGAGCTGAGGGATCAATGACAGGTTCTTAACGAATGCTACAAGCGCAGACAACTTGTAACCACTCGATGGTAAATCCTTCTTTTCGATATGGCAGCATCCAGAGTGTGTCTTGCACATGCTGCAGAATTTTGGTAGACATGACTTATGGGGTCAGCACCGCCTCCCGTTGGAGACGTTGATCCACGCGTGCTGACGTTATTCTGGTTGCATTAGCATCCCACAAATATTCCACAGTTCCAATCATCTTGGCCATTGACATTGACACTAGCGAATTCCTCTGTACCAAACTCCAAAGAGCTTTACCAGTTTAATGGGAGCTGCTGGGACTTTTATTTAAAAATATATTAAAAAATGATATTATAAAATTTTTTACAACAGTTGAACATGATTATCTTTCAACATGGCTTTAAATATGCAATCAATTTCCAGTTAATTTTAAAGATGAAAACAAGATGACAATATAATGGAGTCTATGATGAGAATTATATACAGTTAACATAATAATTGTAATTTTGCAAAGCTCTTGATTATAATTGAAAAAAATTATAAATCATATTCAAAACGTTTTTAATATTTACAAAAACAGAGCCTTAATTTGGCCAAAACATGTTTTTAGCTAAGTTGTAGAAGAGTTCTCAATCCAACAAACTATGTTTTCATTCTTTATTAGGAATTCAACTGTTTTATTTAATTTTGCTCTCGCTGTAGGATTTCTCAGAATTCTCTTCTTCCAGAGGATCTTCCAATTTTCGCTGGGTATGGCTAAATGCCAGGATAATGTTAAGGAGCAAGTTGTCAAGAAGTGGAGACTTTTTTTCCTCAAGTACAATCTTTGGAATCAGAAATATGGATTCTGTGGAAGAAAGATGGAAATGGCCCGTGCCCCGTAAAGAAAAGTACCTCATTCCTAGTCCAGATTAGGGTTTTCTTGCTTACTTTCGGTATCATCTCGTGTACATTTCTTCCAGTTATTCCACTATCCCAATCTTCCTGCCAACGATCCATTATCCAATTATCAAGTAAAGATTTGGTATGACAACGTGGTAATGGTAGGACCTGAGAAGAATTACTTGATAGTGCAGCCGCTTTTGCAAGTCTGTCCGCTGCCTCATTTCCTTCTGTAACTTGATGGGCCTTTACCCAACTAATTCTGATGTTATCTGATGTTGTTAGGATATCTTGCATTTCTCGTACCATAGGACATTTGTTAAGAGGATTAGATAAAGATTTAAGGCATGCTTGACTATCTGACCAGATGTTTGTTGGAAGAGGTTGTGAAGCAGCTACTTGAATGGCTTTACGCGGAGCATATACTTCAGCTTGATATACTATGTTCTCAGGTTGTAGCCCAGTACTCCAAGTACTTTGTAATCCGAGTTCAGAGTATACTATTATTCCGGATCCAACTCTTTCTTCTAGTTTTGAGCCATCTGGGAAAATTGTTACGAAGCCTTCACTGAAACATGGTATATGGTTTTGCTCATGTATTTTTGCTTTGCTCTCTATATTGAAAACTCCAGGGTGGATTGTTTCTCCTTTTATAACTTTTTCAATCAAATTTGGTGCAGGAAGAATAGGATCAACTTCACAAGGAATTTGTGCCCTTATATGCCTTATAAACTTTGCCTCGACTTCTATTTTTAGGTAGAGAGGAGGTATTCCAGTTATAACTTGAAGAGCTGCTGTAGGAGTCGTTCTAAACGCACCAGTGATATTCAGCAAAAATCTCCTTTGAATCGAAGTAAGTAATTGTTTTGCCCTTGTAGTTAAAGGTGTTCCCCAAATTGCTGCCCCATGCGCCAATATCCTCTCTATTACAGTTTGATATAGTATGATTCGGTGTCTTTGGGAAATTCCTCAATTGTTTCCTGCTATCCTTAAGAGCTTTTGCTGTAATTCTATAGCTCTATTGGCCTGTGATTTTAGATGTGCTATGAAGTTTCACTTTTTGTCAATTATTACTCCTAGAAGCTTAATTGTGTCTTTTTTCTTCACTCTGCTGTTTCCCTAAAAAATTTGTGGACCACATTCAAGTTTTGCTATTAGAATATATTTGGTTTTTTCTAGCGAAATTTGAAGAAAATTATCATCTGATCATTTTTTAAAATGAACCAGTGCCTCTATTGCTACTTTGCCCAATTTTTTCTCACTCTTTGCCGCTACCACGAAAGTAAAAGCATCAGCATATGCTTGAAGATGTATCATGCTTTCTGGATCATGTTGTTTTCCTACATCACTCCAGTTCTTTTAAGGGCTATATCTGCAATTAAATTCCATAGAATGGGGCCACTAGAAGAGCCTTGTTGGCAACCAATAGTTTGCTCCTTGCTGGCTAAACCATCATTAGTTGGCATAATGATTCTTCTATCTTCAAGATTACTATTAAATAATTTTTTAACGTTGTAAGGGTATTTTGTGGCTTCTAATATGTGTTTCAATTTGTAATGTTAAACTGTATCAAAGGCTCTTTTGATATCAATCGTGATTACGGCAGTGTGTAATTTTGCAGCTCTGCATAAGTTAATCTTATTAATGAGTGTCATAAGGGCATCGTCTACTGATCTGCCTTGACGAAAGCCAAACTGGTTGCAATTAAAATAGCCAGTAGATTCCAAGTAATAATTAAGTCGTTTTGTTGTTATTTTCTCTAAGAGTTTACCAATAGAAGGTAGGAGAGAGATTGGTCTATAGGATTGTACATCATATTTGTTTTTACCTTCTTTATGAAATAATATAATTATGCCTATTTTGAGACACTTTGGAAAATAAGACATATGTAAGCATTTGTTTAGGAGTTTGTATAGAAGATCTGGAAAGCTACTATGTATGGACTTAAGGATTGAATTATCTATTCCATCATATCTTGGTGCTTTACCCCTTGGTAGAGACTTTACTGTTCGTGAAAGTTCCTCCTGACTAAAGGGTATGTCATTCGGACTAAATTCAATATCAAAAGGTTGTTGCAAAGGTAAGGGAATTGGATGTTCTGGGAAGAGATCTTCAAGGATCTTATTTGCTGTGTCCAGTTGAGAGCTTTTAAATATGTTTGAAGATGGATTAAAAAGGTTGGAGGGTGGAATACTTTTGTTGAACGCTGATTTATATACTTTCCCAAATGGGTCTTTTGCTGCTGAGCAGAAATTTATCCACGCATTTTTCTTAACAGTTCTAATTAATTTATTATAAGAAGCCACTTTGCTTTTATAGATGTTACAGAACTGTTCTTTTTCATTTTGTTGGCCACATTGAATTCTTCTCCTTATGGCCTTGAGTTCTTTCTTTTTGATTTCCAGTGATAAAGCCCACCAAGTTGGTTTAACACTTAAACTTTGCTTTTTGGTTTTGAAAGATTTTGAGCAGCATTATGAAATTGTACTTTGTAGTCTTGAAGTTATGTTTTCTTGTTTAGTATTTGTGTTTGCTGTACCAATAGACTTTTGGAAATCTTGAATATAAGGACTGAGAAGATTTAAAAATTTGGCGTAGTTTCCATAAGATGTCTTGTATCTTTTTATCTTCAAGCATTTGGTAACTTTGTTAAGGGTGATTGATATGTATCGATGATCGCTGAGTGTCTCTTCTTCTAAAACGTTCCAGTATATAGTATTCACTAAGTTTCCAGTTGATACTAAAATTAAATCAGGCCAATCTTGTTGTAATCGATTAAGATATGTAGGTGGTGAGTTAGGGTTATTCAGAAGAAAAATGTTGTTAGACATAATAAAATCTTGTGCGAGTTCACCCCTTGCATCTTTATGTTGATAACCCCAGTTAACACTGTAGGCATTTAGATCTGTTCCGATGAGGAAATTTTCTGGTTGTATTTTTCTGACAACTGTATCTAATTCACTAAGCGTGAGTGAAATGTCGTTTGGGGCAGAGTCAGTGGAACGGGAGTTTGGTGGTGGATTGTATGCTGAAATAATATTAAATGGTTCGGAATCAACTGTAATTTTAATTGTAATTGTCGTCTCAATGGTATGAATCAAGATTGGCTTTAAGTCCCTCACCGTAACTATAATAGCTGCTTTGAAATTTTTTGAAGTTCAGTACGTCCATGCCGAAGGAATACCGAAAATTCTTTCATTCAGGATGTATGTTTCTTGAACGAGGAAAACTTTCAAATCATGTTTTTCAGTTGTGACTTGTAAGAGATCTGTAGGAGGTTTTGTTTTTCTTAAATTTATTTTAAAGATTTTCAAGTTAGGTAGAGTATGAGTTTCTATGAAATTACTGGGGTTTGCAGTTGTCAAATGATTATTGCATTCCATTCTTACAAATAACTTTGTGGTGCAATTAGTTTGATTGTTTTCTTGGGTTTTGATAGTTAATTAGACTTCTATAGTAGATACAATTTCTGGAATAGGCTGGGTGATTTATTGGACAGTTGTTTCCGTTATCATTGGCTTCCTTACAGTTGATACAGCAGTTTAACTTTGATTTGCAATTTTCAGTGCTATGGTTTTTACTGCATTTCCCACAAAATGGTTTTGAAATGCAATATCGGCCAATATGGTCAAAGCTTTGGCAATTGTAGCATCTTCGTATATTTCTGAATGGCCTAACAATTACTCTCCGAAGTCCGAAGAACAAATCTTTTTTATTTACGAGTATGTCCGTCATTATTTTGTCAGCTTCAATAACTACGTGATGAAGTTCTTCTTTGTATCTGTGCGCTCTAATTTCTGTTATATTTATGAGATTGTCTAATCTTTGTATCTATGCTTCATCCTCCAATACTTTGATGATGTCTTCTCTCATTGAAATTGGGACATTAAGTAGAATAATCTTTTTGGTAGGGTTTCTTGGTTCTTCAAAGGTGTGAGCTTCTGCGGTAAGTTGTTGAATCAATTTTGATTTGTCTGTTTCATTTTTGCAAAGCATTTTGGTTGCAAATCTACCCCAAACAATCCTTCTTGGTTTTATTGAGCAGGAAGAGTTAACAAGTTTTTCCTTATGAATTTCTGGAGACATACCCTTTTTGGGCAGAACTATAACTGTGGTAGCTTTTTCTTTTACCATTCTCTTCTTTAATACCATAGTGGATTTTTGGGTACTTTTCTTTGGTTTACTCTCTTCTTCGGTGATAGAAACTTCTAATTTTGATTGCATTTTGCAAATCTCATTTAATTTAGTGTTGCTGTTTGAAAATTGTTCATGAAGGTAATTTTGAGTAGAGAGTTTCTTATTTGGTTCTTGCTATTTTTATATCATTTATCTAATAAATGATATAAAATTTAGGCACTTACTACTTTTCAATAATTTTTTATGTTGACTTGAAGTTAGAAAATGCTTCAATCGTAAGTATGAATTCAAAGTTCAACATAAAATCTTGCTTCATGAAAATATTCGAAGGTTTTTCTTGAGACATTTACAGGAAGCTTGAAATATCATTTTGATGTAATGATGAAAATTGAAGTTCTGTTACTTTTAGGTGATGAGATATTAATTATTTTGCATTCGCAAATGGATGTCTCAAATGCTAATGCAGGGGAAGTGCCGCTTCTGTTGCTGAGGAGAATGTTGCTGCCGGAAGTGTAGCGTCACTCAGACTCCATTGAAAATATTTTATTATTTTCAGAGTTTTTTGTAAATAACAAAAAAACTATTAGAAGTTAGATTGTAAAATTTTGGTAATTTTTATAACTTTGAAAACTGAATTGAATGATGTTAGATAAGTAAATATTCAGTTAAGGAAAACAGTCCTAATCCTTTGTCGATTGAAGAGAGTTCAATGTACGTGTACGCCGTTGGAAAAAGGGGATGGGACTTTCTCATCTTGGCCATAGCCGGCGCACTGTGGACGATTCCAAGTGATTGTCAACTGCGATTTTCTATAAGAACCAACTTGCACGTCTCTGTCCAGTCACCATTACCCTCATAAACTGCAATTACAGGTGTCTTTTACAAAAAGAACAAATTTTTAACGATTACTTTCCAGGCAAAATTAATGGCGTGAATACTGCACTACCTACCTGGTTCCTTACCTTTACCGGTTCCTTACCTTATATCGTATCCTACGTACACCGGAGAGCTGCACAGTTCACATCATTTGCATAACTCTGTAAAATAAGTCTGACCTGAAATTTGCATAATTTTCTGGCCACTCTTTCTTGGTGTTGTATTTTCATTGTTAAACTGTGTACCAGCGTTCTCTTTAATGCGGTTATTAAAGAGAAGTTCATAAATAACACCACAAAGAAGTCAAATGAATATGAAAATGCAAAGGGAAAATATGTTTACTGTTAAAAAAAAAGTTATTTGCTTCAATTTCTTTTGTCTCGATAAATAAAATTTATGGAATAAGTATTGGCAAAATAGTAAAAAAATTGTACTTAATGAAACACAAATATATAAGCAGAAATTTCAATATAAAATACAATTACACATGTTAATTTTTAATGAATTTCTAAATTTTGATAGTTTATTAATTTTTTCTTCGATGTGTAATTTTCTTAATGTATTTCTTGATGTATGCTCAAATGTATATATTACTTGAAAACTATTTTATTAGTAAAAAAAGAAAATTACTAAAAATTAGAAGGTAATTTGCAGCACATGCATTATAATATATTTAAGGAAGATATAAACAAAAAGAGAATGCTTAAATTATCAAATGTCATGGTATTTTTAATACTAAAAATTTTGAAGAGAATTTTGTATTTTTTGTAAAAATCTCTTTTCTACACATCTGGTTATATTTGGAAACTGCTATACAAAAATATGCTCTTAATGTTTAAAATTCATTAGATTAAAATTACAACAATTAAAAATTAAACAAATAATCTTATGAAATCTTTTTAAACATAGATTGGTAAAAATATTTAATAATTTGAAAAATGAAAAGATTTTAATAGATATGATTTATAAAATTTTATCATCAAATATTAATGCTGATAATTTTTAATTTGAGAATCTCAGCGAAATTTAATGCAAAAACTAAGTTCAAATTTTAAGGAAACAAATTTAAAAAGAAAATTTTAATTCTATGAGTATCTTTTATTAAATTAATAATAAATATCTTATGAATTATACATTGTTATGTATTAAAATTTTTAATTAAATTTTATATTTATGTTATGGTGCGAATATTCTCCTAATGATATATTGAGTGCAAATTTGCAGCTTCTCAATTATCAAAACACGTCTAGAAATTTGTCTTGATATTAAAAATAAAACGTTTAACTATTACCTTTTATTTCTTTTTTGGATTAATAGGGCGAAATGGAAAATATTTGCAGCAGTTACAGGAAATTGAGAACTTTTTATGATCTTTCATACATCATTCATAAATATCCTTTACAAATTAGGATTAAAAACAATTTAAATTCAAACATAAAACAAATTTATTTAGCGTAAGGATATTAATTAACTTCATATATAAAATGGTTTAAATTAAAATATGTTTAATGTTATCTAATATTATTAAAAATATTTTCTGATCTCATTTTCAGAAATGTACTTATCTAAAAGGAATGAAAAGTTTGATATTGGTGTGATATATTTTAGCCATGATTTATTTATGATTTGATTTTTTTCCACTAAATCATACAAAGATATTTTTGTAGCTATTATATTTCTCTGAATTATCTTTAATCCAAAACCAAGATCAGACAAAGAAATAATCACAGATAAATTATTGTGGCGTACAGTGTTTAGTCAAAGAAACACTGTTTTAAACTTATTATGAAATAACTCTTTGTTTAAGAGTATCGGAAGAAGAAATATCGCAAAGTAAAGAATCTTTCCGAATTAAATGCTCTTTTGTTGACTTTATTTCTTTCATGATGCCTCAATCATTGCTATGATCAGAAACTGTAATTGTTTTCTTTCTCTTTCAAGGCCGTTGATTACTTTATACCAATGATTAGCTGTGGTAATTTAACTATCTTTGAGAATCGATGAAGATACCGATGAAGTTTCTTTCACTTGTCTTGTCTAATTGGATTCCTAGAAGAAAGTTTTCAGATTAATGTTGCTTTTTCTTGATTATTATGATCGGAAAAAGACAAAATTGCAATTAAATATCAATATAAGTTTGAAGCAGGGGGTGTCTCTAGAGAAATATTTATCAGATATTAGTATTGCTTTTTTAAATAAAGATTGAATGAGATTCATTTTGATATATTAGGTTTCAAATTTTTGTATATTTTGTCTCAAAAATATGATACATCTCAAAAATATAAGTTAATTCTAGTGTCTAGATCAATCAAGCCTAATTTAACATGATATGAATAAATTAGTCCTTATTATTTAGTTTTGATAACCTAACAATGTTAAAGAATCTAAAGTATAAATTATATTGATGCAAAAACCTCTTAATCAAAGACATTGGCGCAGCATGTCCATTTTTGGATTTTGCGCCATAAAACCCAACCAACCAACCAACTAATCAAAGACATTGAAAAAATGAATGCATTGATGCTTTAAAAGTGCTGATAATTTAATATAATTACACTGCTTGGAACTAAAATATCACATGTCATACATTTATAATATATATTTAAAATGTAGTTGAAAATAAAATGATACAGTGTAAAATTTGAATAATTATAATGTACGATCAATGATTTATTCATATTATTGCAATAAATTACATTATGTGTCTTTCAATAAAAGAAAGCCTTACATCTGTGCCGAATATAACCTTACATTAGATGTTCGCTCTCTTTCAACTTTACAAAAAAACCGGAATCCAGTTTACATTTTCTCGCACACGTAATGTATCTCGCAAGATTTCTAATACAATTAAAGATATAAATGTATATTTTTATTTATAAAAAGAAATTAATTAAGTCATGTTGTTGAAATATAAATAAATTACATTTCTGCTCATCGAACACCCTGAAGAAAGCATACAAATAACAAAAAGTTTACAACATGCATTTGCGGAGGTAAGATATGTAAATAATTTCAGCGCAGACGCACATCAGGCGCACCTGTGGCAACACTTTAAAGTGCTATTTAAGGCATAGATATTTCAAATCCAGCAGTTGTATTTTTTTTTGTGGTTTTTTTTAAAAAAAGTGATGAATTATGTCTTGTAGAAAACAGCGATTATTTTATGATCAAGTATCCGTGTTTGACACAGGAAGAATTGTGGCTTACACAGAGTGTGGATTATCTTTCAGGAAAGCCGAGCTAATAGCCGAATGGTTAGCGCTCTTGCCTTCGGTACAACAGTTCGTGGGTTCGAATCCCAACTTGGGCATGGATGTTCGTAATGGTTCGGAATCGACTTTAAGCCGTAGATCCCGGTCTAAATAGCCCTCTTGTGCAAAAAGTGAAAGTTGAGCGACAAACAAACGAAACCTATCTTCCAGGAAAATCGGTAGTCTTGTTGGATGAAAGAAAACAACTGTAATTTGGATATATGATCATTGGATGCAATAGGGTACAACAAACCAACGTGCTAGATCGCATTCACCTCAGTGCATCACTTCACGTGATAAGAGCCAAATTGTGCGCATGGCAGTGATGGTTCACTCTGCCACATCACGAATCCTATCACAGCACATTCTGTTTATAGCATATTATCCAGTGTCTGTGCGTACCATTCGACTTCGTTTACAGCATAGTGGTCTATCTGCAAGAGGTCCATTTCTTTGTCTAAATTTGACGCAGAAATACAGATGTATTTCCGCCAATAATGCGATAAAAGAAAGATGTGGGCGGAAAATGGAATGAAATTGTCTTTACTGACGAGTTACGCTATTGTCGGAAACATCACGATAGTCACATTCAAGTCTGGAGACACCGTAGTGAAAGGATGCTGAATAACTGCGTTATACACTGCTCCACTGGTACTGCACTGGGTATTATGGTACATAGTGGTATTGGATATCACTCTCGCACTACTCTAGTACGTAATGCCGGTACTTTAAACTGCTAGCGGTACAATTCCGAGTTGTTACAATCTTTTCTTACCTTCTGTGCTTGGCCACAGCTATATTTCAACGGGATAATGCATGATTACAAGTGACATGGATTGTTCCAGAGTTCTTCGTCAATCGCCAGATTCAATTACTTCCCTGGCCGGTTCTCTTTTTGGATCTTTCCTCGATGGAAAATATGTGATTCGTGGTTCTTAGACCATTGACCCAGGTTACTTCTTCAACTGCCTCACTAAATCTACTTTGGAAACATGTGGAAGCTGCTTGGTCAGATGTACCGCAAGAAAACATCCATAGTTTCTTTGAATCAATACCGAGACGTGTGGCAGCATTGATTTGCAACAATGGAGGCTACAGATTTTGGCAGGAATCCCATTTCACAGAAGTCTATAAATTTAATCATTCGATACATGGTCAACATGTTATCTAAAAAATAAATTTTTTGTAATATGTCTATTTTTTTTTGGTGTTGCAACTTTGATGGCCTGCAGTGTATTTAAAACTGACTTCAAAATATGAATGTATTTAAATTAGGCATATTTAAAATTTAATTTTATGTATATGAGATTTTATGACATTTTAATTTTCTGAAAACTTTAGCACAATTTATCAATCATACAAATATTTTAATTCTTAAAAATATTAAATTATAAATGTAAAATAAGTATACTAAACAGCTATTTGTTTCTGCGATTTCTCAAAGATAATGAACAACATCTGACACATTACGATCCCAAAAATTAGAGATTACTGATCTATTTAAAGAAATAAGTTTAGTGTGCTTTTTAATTTTTTAAATAAAAAACTTGGTTACTAAGCCTAATTTTTAGTTATATAAAGCATAAATTTTAAAAAATGATAAAATTTTATGTATAGGTCTGACTAAAAAGATTTCAAATTTTAGAAATGTTTTTTGCAGGTTTTAAAATTGTAATGCAAATTATGATTCATCACTTTAAATATTATTTTACAAGTATGAGATAATAAAATCTCAAATAAAATACTTAATTTTTTTTATTCAGGATTTTAATAACTAAATCCCTGGCTTACAATAACTAATTACATTCAACTTAGAAATTCAGATACTGGAAAAATTGAACTAATAAAAAAAAATCAAATAAATTACCATTCAGAAATATCGGACAACTGATGAGGAAATTTTCTAAATATTTTTATATTGATTTTCAAAATTGAATGTTGATTTTCTCAACCGTCAAAAGTTAACTCTTCACTTTATTCAAACAGATTTTAGGACCGTTGTAGCCAGGTGGTTAGGGTATGAACTTTCTGTCCGGAAGAGCTGAATGCGATTTTCTAAGTCTCATAGAGTACATGTGATATTCATGCCTGTTTAATTTGTGGAATCGGAAGTCATGTGGTCGGCTGTTGAGCAGTTACCAAGGGTCTAATGGTCTGGAGAAAATTTCCTTCCCTTACAGATTAAAGACAAAATAGAGAGACTGGATCCTTTGATGGTACCATCTATCGGAGGAGTTTAGAGCAAAGTTATACATTCATCTTCATGATGCTCTGGTTAAGCGAAAGATGCACCTTTCTGACTTTAATTCGCGTAGTCGTTGGAAGCGTGAGTTTGACTTGTCCAAGTGTCATAAGTAGCAACAAATATTATATTGAAAGGTTCGTTTTGTAAGATTTAATAGTATACTTTTTTCTGAGCACCAGGCTGAGATTGCATTTCAGCCCACTTGCTATTAAAAGATAGGCGAGTCCTCAAAGAACTTGGTCATCTATGAACTTTTACACATGGTGATTGAATAGCGGATACATGTTTTGCTGATATCGACACAAATATCAGTAACTTTAACACAGTAACATCAGCACATCGTTGGCACAGGTATATATGAAAATCTAAAAGTCTATATTACTTCCAATTAAAAAGAACCTATTCACATTAGATTGCGGTTTTTTTATCCCCGAACATATAACCTTAGATCTATAATCTAAGCAATTTTGATTTCATTATTATTGCTTATACTTTGGATAGTACTAGTTATTTTGTCAAACATAAATGATAAAGATAATATTTGCTCCTGCGTTAGATCAATATCAAATTTGAATGAGTAAATCCTCTGGTGGCGCCATCTATCGGATGAGTCTTGGAGCAAAGTCCTATTTCACCTTTGTGGTACATGGTTAAAAAAGACGCACCCTAATGACTTAAATTTACATAATCAACGCATAGCAAGCTTGACTTGTCAAGTGTTATGAGTAACAATGACAACAACCATTTATTATTTGATTGAACATCTTCTTATTGGTTGTAAGAAACAGGTTGCTTGCACTAAATGCTTTACATTTTTATTTCTCTGTTTCACTGTAGTCGCTAAGTCCCGTCTTTTATTATGACACACTAAATGAAAGTTTCATCTTGCTTCATACAAGTCAGACAATCCTTGCAAAAATATTTACCATGCTTTATACTAGTTAGAAAATGTCCACTGCAAAATTCTCGTATGTTTATTTGTTATTGTGACAAAATTGCAAAGTGTAACAAATCACATTTTTTTTTTAAATTTTGGAATTGTAAGGAAAATGATCTCGTAAATTTATTTATTCATCCCCTTCACTCAAAATTAATTACATTTTAGCATACTAGTCAGTTTTACTAAATAACCTATTTTGATCATAATTTCTTATACATAATTTTCTTAAAATAGATTTATTAGTGAAATCTTGTCCATGGAAACCAACCAATGTATTTTCTCAATGATGCTTTTTGGCATCGGTAGAGATACGTGCAGCCAGTTTGGTTAGGTTTTTCAAATTTTATTAAAGCAATGATTGAACCATCTCTTAACTTCTTGGATCTGTTCTTTAATATCTCAGTCCGACAATCACTATTTCCATTTTAACCGATTTGTAGCGCTTAAATAACTAGGTAAGCCTTAAGAATATACAATTTCAAAGATGCAAGATTACGATGCATTTATTGAAGTCACACATACAGTCACAGAAAAAACAGATCTGAATTTCATTCATTGCACTCACAGAGAGTAACATGAATTTCATTCAACACACTCACAGAGACAGATCTGAATTTCATTCAATACACTCATAGAGACAGATCTTAATTTAATTCAATACACTCACAGAGACAGACCTGAATTTCATTCAGTACACTCACAGAGACAGATCTGAATTTCATTCAATAGAATCACAGAGACAGGTCTGAATTTCATTCAATACACTCATAGAGACAGATCTGAATTTCATTCAATACACTCACAGAGACAGATCTGAATTTCATTCAATGCACTCACAGAGAGAGATCTGAATTGCATTCAATACACTCACAGAGACAGATCTGAATTTCATTCAATAGAATCACAGAGACAGGTCTGAATTTCATTCAATACACTCACAGAGACAGATCTTAATTTCATTCAATACACTCACAGAGAGTAACATGAATTTCATTCAACACACTCACAGAGACAGATTTGAATTTCATTCAATACACTCATAGAGAAAGATCTTAATTTATTTCAATACACTCACAGAGACAGACCTGAATTTCATTCAATACACTCATAGAGACAGATCTGAATTTCATTCAATACACTCACAGAGACAGATCTGAATTTCATTCAATACACTCACAGAGACAGATCTAAATGTTATTCAATGGATTCACAGAGACAGAAATTTCATTCAATAGAATCACAGAGACAGATCAAAAGATATAACGAAGATCTGAGTGGCAGGTGTGACTAATTATTTATTAAATGGTTATCTTTAAAATATCACTAAAATATAATGTAATTATTATTATTAGATCACCATTATTAACGTAATTATTTCCCTCTTCCCCATTTTTCTTATTAGGTACCTTTGCAAAAAATTTCTTTATACAATTTTCGTCTTTATTATGTTAACATTTTCAGTATGACTAAAATTTAGGATTTGAAAACGATTGTTGGAAAAAAAATAATATTATTTCGATGTTTATAGTAAGAATACCTTCTTCCAATCATTTGCTCGTTTTGTTTGCAGAAGATAACTAAACAATAATTCAAATAATTTTTATTGAAGAACCTAACAAAAACTTATAATTATGGAACTTTTGAAAATCGATGTAATATTTACCATTTATTCGTATTTCATTACATTCCTCAAAGGCACTTTCATATTGTCTTTCTTGGAAAAGAAGAATCTTATCAATGCAAGAAAATCTTTTCTCTTTAAAATTAGAATCACTAATACCAAATCACCTAAAAAATGTTATAAATATATAATTAAAACATTGTGATTCAAAATTAAGCATATTTTATATGCATCTAATTTTATAAGCTTGCATATGGTTCTATCCAAGGAAGTGGAATTTATAAGACTCTTCACTTTACAAGGAGAGAAATATTGGCTTTCACAAAAATTGTATTTGCCTTAACTTGGGAAATACAATGAATCTTCATTTTAGATGCTGATTAGGGTTTTAATGTTTCTCAGAGAAAGTGCAATTAATATCACAAAGATTTCCTTACAAAAATCCATTAGTGTGCTGTTGAGAAATTTTAATCTCAGATTTTTTCTGCAGTAAAATATTTTTTGAGAATTTCGTGAGTTGTTAATTATGCATGATTAATGGAATCAATTATGTCAGAAAAACTAGATATTTTTTCTGTGGAAAAGAAACAGATTTTGCAAATAAATTATTCCATTAATAATCTTTTTAATCAATTCGCACAACAATTCTTTCATATATTACACATATATTATTATAGAAGTTTTGTAATTCTGGAAAAACAAGTTTAGTATCTTTTTACTCGTGTTATGAAATTAAATTCTTTTTTAAATTTTTGCATAGCTACATGTAATTAAAATTTAATTTAAAAAAATTTACGCAATATTTGTTTTAGCAAGTTGTGTATATTAATAAAATATGCAATTAAATCTGTATGGTATAAACATTTTTAAAATATCACTTTTTTCAAATTTTGCTATTTCAAAAATTTTAATTTGAAAACGAATTTTTTTGGTCTTCACAGGCTGCAACAGTATTAGCACAAGATTTTGCTATTGTAGCATATTTTGTTTAAATGTTTCAAAACATTTTAGGTTATGATTTCCAGAGCTCATAATATGTTGAATACAAATGTGAAATTTAATAATAAGAATGAAAGTATAGAAAATAAAAGCATTAATTGTATTAAATTTTTTAAAATATAAAATCTATATCTAAGTAACATTTGAAGTCATTATATCGTTAATATATTATTTAAATAGCTTTTTTAACAGTAAGTGAATCAATAATATTTCTTATATTTTAAAGAGAATAATTGATAATTTAATAACTAATCAAAATTTTGTTACATAATATGAATATTTGGCTTCGTTTTTCTTTATAAAAAATGAATATTTTCCATTAATTTAATATTCAAAAAAAATAATAAATAAATAAAATTTTAAATAATTAATTTTTATATTCCATGACGGAAAAATACAGTATAAAGTTTTTTACTTGAGATAAACATTTTATTCAATTTTTATTAATAATATTTTAATATATTGAGTCTATTATATCTAAAACCAATCAAGAAACATTATGATAGTAAAAATTTGTATTTGCAGTTGAAAAAGCAAGATTTATGTAATAGTTATCTCCAATATGTTAATTTTTCCAAAACATAATAATTTTTCCTATCTATCTCATATAGATACTGAATTCATTTTTCTTAATATGCAAATATATTAAAAATTAAACCATGTATTCGTATAACATCATCTAAGTAATTGTATATTTTTTAATTCTCCATTATTGAAAATAAATTTTTTACTAATGATTAGATTTATTTTTATAATAATATTTGAGTTGTTAGAAAATAATATAATTATCAGAAACATTCATACGGAAGGAATAATCTAAAAATATGAAGAAATATTGCACTTTTTAATATAAATGTTTACTTAAATATATAGGATTCTTTTTAATGGATGATATTTTTAAAATATAAATCAGTATGAAAACAAATTTTTATAAATTAGAGTATTTTAATAACTAAAAGACTATATAATTCTAATAGAAATTTACGACACACAATACTATTAACTGTAACACACATGAGTATAAATTGATTTACATTGCTCATAACCATATAAAAAGTTTGATATTTTTATGCTGTTAAATCTGTTAATAAATCTCTAGTTTAACCTACTTAATAAAAAGTAAAACCTAATTTACAAAAATAATTTCCAAATAGAATAATAGTGATTGTTTTTTTTATTAATTTTTAATGAAATATTTAATATATAAATTTAATGACAAGCTTTTTTAAAAAAATAACCTATTCACGTTAAATTATTAAAAAGTATTTTGTTAAATATTTGAAAAATTATTTCTTTTCACTGAATATTGTGAAACTTTTAATTATAGTTATTTATGTAATATTATGTAATAAATCCATGTATATATACATACATATATATATATAATGTGATATATATATGCATGTAATATATATATATATATATATATTACATGCATATATATATATATATATATTACATGCAAAGTTAAAATAAAAACTTAAAATTTTTAAACATTAAACAAGGTAAGCAATAAAGCCTTACTAATAAAAATTAAATCTCAGTAATATAGAATAAAATTTTTTATAAACAATTTAACTTTGTTATATATTGTAGTCAATTTTCAATGCATATAATATTTTTCTTAAAAAGTTTATTTTATTACGAATCTCTCTCAACAAATGCTTTTTTGTTTGTTTGATTTTTTTTATTTTCTTTATATGCTTAAGATTATATGCGTTTCATATGTAATATTTTCGTAAGTATAAGCAATAATATTTTAATATTATATTCAATTTATGAAAGTGATGAGGCGTAACTCTGGCATTTAAAGCCATTGCTCCCTTTCAGTGAACAGAATACCTTTTAAGAATAAATCATCGTAACAGTTTAGATTTTAATCAATCTAAAACAAAAATTAAAAGAGATGTGAAATTATTAATTACATGCTGTGAAATAGGCAGCGTTACTAAATTGCTAAAATAAAAAAAGTTAGAAATGATTTTATAAAAATGAGATTATGGTAAAAATGTCATGCACGCTATCCTGTTATTTTTATATTTACATATACCCTGTCAAAATTTTATTTACATATATTCTGATTCTAATCTTACACCTTGATATAAGGTTACAATATTTAGCTAGTTGCATTTTTCTAAGTTTTTAATTTAGAGCTTGAAGCATATTTTTGAAAATTAAATAGTTTAAAAGCTAAAATTAATTTTTGAATAATTAATACATGTTTGTATGTATTATTAAGTAAACAATACATATGGAAATTTTTAAATAAGTAATTCTAAATATGTACAGGTGAAAATTCTAAATAAATAATTTATATTTTGGTATTTATATGGCATGCAAAGGGAAACACATTTGGTATAATTTATATTTTGGTATAATTAATATTTTGGTATAATTAATATTATCCATCCCAAAAGATAGAATTGAAACATCTATTTCCCTTTATTCAACAATAGCTGCGATCGAACTTGAGACCTCTCCTTATGAAGAGTCGTATCACTAATACACATTCAGCCTGTAAGATGGTATTTCAGCACTGCTTAGTGACTAACTTAGTTATCTGTGGTCATTGAAAAATATGTTGATACCTGATACAAAAACGGACCTAAGAGGGCGTATCATAGATAACGAACCATATCCGAGAGATACTAAGAAGAAAACCAAGAAAACTCACAAGAATATATAACAATACAATCTTGTATGCAGAAGCGTAACTTGCATATATCGTGTTTTGTGCACAATAATATAATAATTTACATAAGAAAATGTAAACACTGAAGATTTCTTTATAAAACCATGCTTTACAACAGAATTTCATTGAATAACTACATATCATATTATAATTTTTTTCTGAGTTTACAAATGATTTGATCTCTGAAGCTTCAAACAGTAAAATAATTTATATTTTTTAAAATAAAATGCTTTTATTATATTTGCTGAAGCTTAAATTTTAATATTCATTCCTTTAAAAGTTTGAAACCAAAAGGAAAGAGTGATTTAAAATTACATATTTATTATTACATAATATTATTAAAGTTTCAACAATATAAACGATGCATTTAAAATTTCGTATATAATTTTAATTAATAACTACTATTTACTTACAAGACTGAGTGTCAATATACATTTGAGATAACGTAATTCAAATTTTTTTTTATAAATTGATTATTACTCTTTTACGCATTTCTAATTACGGTACTTTAAAAGAAAAACGCTGTTTTATGAAGGAGATTTAATGTGAGTAATCATTATTTTTATTCTGAAATAAGTATTTAGTGAAATAATAACCACAACTCTAGTATATTATTATGATAATTTATCATTGTAAACATTTATTGCTTCGTCCATTATCCTTAATGTATTAAAACATTTTTGCCTGAAGTATTTTATGAAATTTAAAAATTATAAGCAGATTGGGTCACCCTAGTCAGCAAGTATTTAATTATTTCTCATTAGCAAATCATAAAAATGTATTCGACGGCTAAAATAATTTATATTGTTTGAAAAATAATTTTTCAGCATAAAAAGTAAACAAATAAAATAAATCATTTAAAAAAAAAAACTTAAATTTTAAAATAACAAATGCTTTACACTGGTAAAATTATAAAAAGTTCTTAATATTAAGAATTATTCTAAAATTCTATCAAAAAATTTTGTCTTAAAATTTAAATAAATTATTTATGTTGTAGATTAAATTTAAATTATTTTCTGTATAAATATTTTGAGTTAGAAGAGATTTTCCAGAATAATCATGATTTTTAACACAGTGAAGAAAATATAGCTCTTTGTGTATAATTTTGTCAGTAAAAAATAATGGGGCTATGGTGTGTAGATATATTTCTTTATGCAAAATGACCTATTATATATGCTCCCAGAGACGCGATTAAGAAGGCTGGTTATGATGGCTTAAGACGTGTTTTCTGGTCCAAAAGTATTTATAAATTTTCCAAGTTTAAGAAAGATTAAAATCATAGATACAGAACAGCATACATTAATCTGTAACTTCATTTTTACAAGTTAAATTTGCAACAAAAATTTGTATTGATTATGAAAACTTTACCTCATATCATTGTCAATTATTAGCAATCTACCAGATGAAATTTGCAGAAAATTGAATACTTAAAAATGCTAAAAGTAAAAGTTGCTTAAATGTTCTTTTCCATTTTCCATTTCACAACAATATATATATATATATATATATATATATATATATATATATATATATATATATATATATATATATATATATATATATATATATATATATATATATATATATATATATATATATATATATATATATATATATATATATATATATATATATATATATATATATATATAGATATATATAGATATGTATATATATGTATATATATATATATATATATATATATATATATATATATATATATATATATATATATATATATAGATATATATATATATATATATATATATATGTATATATATGTATATATATATATATATATATATATATGTATATATATATATATATATATATATATATATATATATATATATATGTATATATATATATATATATATATATATATATATATATATATATATATATATATATATATATATATATATATATATATATATATAAACATTCTAAATTCAAACGTAATATTTATCATAATTTAATACATCTTTTAAGTGTAATTTGATACTACATTAATTGTAAGTTCTTGTTGCATTGAAAATTTGATGAAAATATGAATAATTTATTAAAGAAATCAAATATAATAAATACTTCTTCCTCAATTTAATTTTCAAATATTGATGAAAAATATAGATTAAATGAAAAAATCGCTTAAAATAATAAACATTATCTACACTAAATAATAGTAAAACCTTTTTATTTCATACATTCCTTTAAAACAAATGTACACTTGAAAAAATCTCTTCCATGCCTGCAAGTCTGTATAAAATTTTATTTTATCAGATCCACAGTATGCTGAGACCTACAGTATTTGAGGAATACAGTATATTGATAAATATCTCCGATTCACACACACACACACACACACACACACACACACACACACACACACACACACACACACACACACACACACACACACACACACACACACACACACACACACACACACACACACACACACACACACACAATGAATAAAAATCATCTATAGAAACATTTGATGACAATTTACATTGCACAAGAAACAAAATTGAAAAGATCCAGAATGTAAATTATTCAAACTTGACTTCCATGTTTAATGTAACTGAATACCTGAATTTACGAAATATGATAAGATGCATTTAGTCAAAACTGCGAATACGAGTATTACCGAGGAAAGGGCTTATAAATCTCAAAGAAGTGAAAGGACTAAGAAGAAAGTAGAATAATAAATCATTTTATATTAGATAGTTTTGTTTCGAGAATACATCATAAAAAAAACTGTCAGATATTCTAACACATAAAAGCTGATTATGAAATTTAATCTATCTGTAACATCTACACACTACACACATAAAAGCTGATATTACATATCAAAGCTACTTCATGTAGCAATGAACTATATAATGAGTGCCCTGGTAAAATCTGAATGAAAGAACACTTTTTGGGTGAAAATAAATTACAAATGGCACCTTGTGATAATCGTAACTTACTGTTGTGTCAAAAGAATTACAGATCTATATCATTTGACAGATCATAAGTGAAATTAAAAATAAAGCCAGCAGATGAAGTAAAGTGTCCAAATATCACATGATTTTCTTGTGTTTTAATTGAAAAGTCCATATACTTCCAAAATATTTCGAAAATTCCTGTAAAAGATATAAATGTTTAGTTATAACACTATTGTTTAATAGCATAATTTGTTCATTGTCTTGGACAATAATGCATTTACGAACGATTTTTCTTATGTATAATTTAATTTTTCTTACACGATATTTATATGTAGCTTAAAAGCGTTTAATGAAATTAAAATCAATTTTTATAAATTTTCAATTCTTGCACTAAAATAAGTTAACTATTTGTCATATATTAATTTTATTCACTATGCGGTTATAACCCAAAAACAGCAACCAAAATTATGTTTAAACAACAGCACTATAAAAAAGTTTAAAAAAATATAAAACTAAAAATAAATTTGTTTTCTGCGTGAGAACAATTTTTAATAACAGAGTTTAATATTTTGGACAAATTCAATTATAAAAATAATTGAAAATAACACCTTCTCCTTAAGAAAGCTAAATAAAATCTGAGACAATGTCAAGATTTTACATCAAAATAATCCAATCACATGATTAGGAAACAGAGAAAACACTGACGTCATTGATCCTAACATGGCTTATCTTAGAGAGACAGAATAAAATATACGGAAGATACATTTAGTATCTTATGGGATTCCAATGATTTGTTATTTTCTCACTTTTATTCCTTTCTTGCTTTATAATTCGGAAATTGACTGCTTTTGAACTTCAAAAAATAAAAATATCTACATAAACTGTTATTTTTACAAATTTCGAAGTGTTTTAATTTATTTATTACGTTTTATATGCATCCAATTTTTTTATAATGTGGTGAAATATTTCCCTCACAGTTTATATATATACATTACATATTTATTTTATTTTATTTTATTTATTAATATATATATATATATATATATATATATATATATATATGTATGTATGTATGTGTGTGTATGTACGTATATATATATATATATATATATATACGTACATACACACATACATACATACATATATATATATATATAAAGGTATTTGGTTCATTCATATCATATAGTAATTGATAAAACTGCTTATTGAAACTTTTTCTAAAATATGAACAATTTCAATATAAAATTCATTCTACGCATGAACTATTATAATCAGATGCACGATTAAATTTACTGAAAATCAATATTTTGCAAAGTCATCAGGTACTAAGATTTGAGTACATGCGATTAGTGCAAGATATGATGTAGTCACCACTTAATAACATCTTGTTTGATCATCTATATATAGTAATATATCTTGTATATGTGTAAGAACATTTAGTTCCCTCAAACTAAGGGCTAGTCTAGTTCCCTCTGATTCCGAATAGTAATGTGTTATATGTATATATAAATGTATCATGTGATCCAATAAATTTCCTCCCCCTTTAAATATTTAAATAAAAATAACAGGATAACATTGATTTGTGTAATAACAAAGACACTAATATTTAAATAAGCTATTACCACGATTTTATTTGCAAACTTATTGAGATATTTTTTAGCTATATTCAGTGAAGTAAAATATAAGGGATTTTATAAATTGTATACTTTAGAAATAGAATTTTCATTTTCTCTCTCCAATGAAGCTGAATAACTGATGACAGCTTAAAGCATTTTGGTTTGTAAGATTTACTAAAGCAAGCTTGTAATTCAGGATAAGTACATGAAATTAGCAATTTTGGAAATTTTTCAACAAATCGCTAAATAATCTACACAGGAGGTTAGTTTAATAGTCTGTGAAGAAAATTACTTTATCATCAAAGACCAAATTAAATGAAGTTGCATTTGAGAAATAATTAATCCCACTCAATGATAGTAATTATGTTGATGAGTTTATTGTATCTAAAGCATTGTTTTGTTTGATTTAAAATCTTGATTATATCTTGATTGGATAAACATTTACATGAGACTATTTGCATGATAGTGATAATGCCGTGTAGGGAAAGAAACGATGCCATACTAAATACATATTATCGTTTTTCAAATGCAAGATGGGGAATCGATCAGCCAGTCCTAGTCATGTGAAAAGTGTCTATTACTTCATAACAGCATCAGATGATATAACTTCAATATTCTCAACTCATTAATTCCATTGCAAAGTTAAAAATGTGAATTTTTCCAATGCGATTAAAAAATTTCATACCAAACGATATAATAATTTTGTTGAAGAATATATTCATGTATTAACGCTCTGGAAGCAAAATTTAAATACAATATTCAATTTATTATAATTGTTTAATAAATAATTGAAAATGAAACGAAATTCAAGAAATAGATTGAAAAGAAAGCATTTTGCTCAATCTGAAGTATTTGAAATAATCTAATGTTCCCATTGTCATTTATGCAAAACTATTGCAAAAAAAAACTTGATAACTGAAAACTGTTTTACTTAAATTCTAAAAAAAAGGATTTAATTTTTTATTTCAAAATAGTGTAACATTTTCGAATAGCCACATTTTGTCAAGTTACATTGAAATTTGAATCCAAAAAGATAAATAACCACGTGAAAAATTGTTTTGAAGATATTAACAGGTCAACATTTCGGAATATACTAATTGGACTTGATTGGCTGATAAATTAACAAAAATTATGATTGGCATGTAGAAGTAGATTTACTTGGCGAATTTGATTTTCTCCGTAATGTACTCAGCAATAATATAGAAATTAAACATTAGAAAATATTAAATCAAATACATAAATAGATTGTAATTTATTCTATAGCAATTTTAAAAAAGAATAATATATTGTGCGAATTTTGAAGATATTTTATTTTAGACATAGTTACAGACTTTGTAATATAAGCGCATGTACTATTGTATTAATGATATTAATATAAAATCTAAAACGTTTAAGGTACCCGCACACGTTAAAAATGTCAATTTCAACCAAAAATGATAAATTGATTTTATTCTTTCGTTAAATAATGAATTTAAATAGCTTTACAAAACAGGTTTGTTTTTGTTTCTACGTTAATTAGATTCCGAGATATGAAGGATTTCGTAAAGATTAGGAAACCAAAAGTGGACATATTTAAAGGACCAAAACAGTGCTCCAGGTCTCATATGACTTGTCTTTTTACCTTTTTTTTTCTTTTTGCACTTGTCGCACGGCAACAACATCAATGATTTACAGTTATAGCGAATCTTATAGGTTTCCACCATCCTAGAGTACCTAAATAGGTCCACATGAACAGTACTCTAGAAGGGCAAATATGTTATAAATGTTTAAAGAATCCCATTAAGAACTTCTGAAACCCTCTTTAAATGGCACAGTGGTAAAGCTTCATCTTCTCAAAGCACAAGTCCGAGATTTGATCCCAGGCTGGGTAACGTCAACTCAAGCTTTCTCTTTCACTAGACATTAAACTGAATACCAAACATGCTTGAGAATACTTGGTGTTTCTCTTTAAGCTGACCACCTAACCGGAACATATGCCCTCGCTCATGAAAACAGGGTTGTCGTACCACTGATTTAAGGTACCCGTTGAAAACGTCCATTTCGACCAAAAATGATAAATTAATTTTATTCTTTCGTTAAATAAGGAATTTAAATAGCTTTATAAAACAGTTTGTTTTTCTCTCTCTCTCTCTACGTTAATTAGATTCCGAGATATGAAGGATTTCGTAAAGATTAGGAAACCAAAAGTGGACATATTTAAAGGACCAGGACAGTGCTCCAGGTCTCATATGACTTGTCTTTTTACCTTTTTTTTCTTTTTGCACTTGTCGCACGGCAACAACATCAATGATTTACAGTTATAGCAAATCTTATAGGTTTCCACCATCCTAGAGTACCTAAATAGGTCCACATGAACAGTACTCTAGGAAGGCAAATATGTTATAAATGTTTAAAGAATCCCATTAAGAACTTCTGAAGCCCTCTGTAAATGGCACAGTGGTAAAGCTTCATCTTCTCAAAGCACAAGTCCGAGATTTGATCCCAGGCTGGGTAACGTCAACTCAAGCTTTCTCTTTCACTAGACATTAAACTGAATACCAAACATGCTTGAGAATACTTGGTGTTTCTCTTTAAGCTGGTTTCCTTTCGTTTCCTAATCGTTACGAAGGATTTCGTAACGATTAGAAAACCAAAAGTGGACATATTTAAAGGACAGAAAGTGGGCGCTTAAGGGCCTGAATGATGTTAAAAATTAGTTTAAACAGTATTTAATTTTGAAATATAAATTTAGTAAGCTTTTAAAAGATACATAAAATAATTACTGTTCCGGAAATACATCAGCAAATCAAATAAAAAAAATTAATCAGCAAATATAAAAATTTTTTATAAAGATACAATATTATAATCTTTAAATGCGATTTTCTCAGAACTGGCTTTTGCCTATAATTTGCACGTTTCAAAAATGATATTTCAAAATATTTTTATAATATCACTATGAAATTTCATAGACTTGAACTGTATACTGTTTTCTAGAGAGTATAAACGAATTTTAATCACTTAAATATTTCCCAAATTATTGCCTGTAATTTGATTAGTGGCATAGAAAATTTGGCTAAAATTTCAGTATAAATATTCGACTGGCCGTAATTATTTTATTTTTCAACCAAAACTTAAAATTTTAGTACATGCTCTAAATAACAACATATAGATTATTTGGTATTGATTTTTTTCAAATATGTTTAATAGTTTTTGATGTAGCGTTTTTTAATTTTTAAAAAAATGCTTAAAATTGTAGACATATTTAACATTTCTAAAGAATAATATTGGCATATATCAAATATTAGTAGCTCAATATTAATGTCTTTTAAAGATAAATAAGAAGAAATGGTTACAATGTATATATGCAGTGTATTTAAAAAGTGCTCTGAACGTGTTCGGGTACCATAAATTAAATTGATAAATATTTTTCAATATTCTATAAATTCACACTTATAAAGCTTTTCGATTAATGAAATATATAATATGTGAAATCTGTCCTGTTTGCAGAATTATTAAATTCAGAGAATTCATCAAATTTTCTCTGAAGTGAAGAGCATTATTTTCCATTTAAAAAATGGTAGTAACTCCATACTCAAAAATAATAGGAATTTTTTTTAAATTTTTGTTTTTTATTCGATATTTTTTTCAGAAAATCAGTCCATTCAAAACAGCATTAAGAAACCAGTCAGAAAATATATCTCTGAAAGCTGATAATCTTAAATAAGTTTTTCTCGAGCTTTATACGAATCACAATGAAAGAAACCAAAATTAGGCAAAGGAAATTCACTCGTTTATTCTTGCATTGTAATTGAGACTATTTTTTTGAAAGTAGTAGTCATTTATATTTTCTTGTAGTTTATATATAAAGCAAATTAAGATTAAAAGTAAATAAGTTCTCTCTGAAAGTATATTAATTTTTTTTTTATATTACGATAAAGAATTTTAAATGAATTGCTATTAATAAAAAACAAACCTCTTTTTAATAAATTTGATTGCAATTAATTAACCTGATGTATTAAACACCTTTTATATTCATGGGAAACATTTTCGTCTTTTGGCACACACAAGCATGCTTGATATTTTATTGGCAACAGCGAAGATAATTTTGAGATGCGTCAATATTCTTATAACCAAGAATCATTTTCCAAGGTGTCTTCGTTGGGCAAGGTGTGATTCTTTTGACCAGGAGGTAATGTGTTCTATAACTAATACAGCCGAAAATTCACTGATTTTATTAACTGAGACTGAATATTTCAAAATATGCCTACTTTCAATGTTTCTTCAACAGTTGCAGCATGGAAAGGAGAGATGCTCATCAGGTGACAAAATGGTCAATTAACAGTGCTTACAATTGCGACGCGAATGGCTGTCTTTAGCGATGTTTCATTATGAGAAAAAGGTGTTCAGAAATGTAATCCATAAAAGTTAAGATCCTAAGATGTTTTCTTGATGATTTTCACTATTAATTTAATGAATAAGGACATTAAACTATTTAAACTTCTGTTATAAAGTGACGCACAGTTTCATGAGCACCAGAAATCAGCTTTTGTAATTCAATGAATTGTTTCTGTAGGATTTTTGTTTCGTAACGAATCTTTGTAATTGTGTAAAACTATTTAAATAATAGATGCAAATATGGAAATATGAAATAACAAAAACTGATAAACTAAATTTTGACTCTTATTGTGTTAATTTCAATATAGAATGGAACTAAACATATCACTCTAGCTAAATATTCCATAATATTAATACTGTGATACCAATAATTCATTTTTCAGATAACCATTTTCTTTTGAAAAATGTATTTATCAAATTCAAGTTCTGAATGTTTATTATATAGAGCGAGGGAGTTCTCAATGAATAGCTGTAACTACTTTGTTTGCTTCCAGCTTTCATGGAAAGTCAAGATCCTCATGTTTTGGTCACGCATAGCAACCCTTTTGGACGGGTGGCATACTGTGGTCCCCAGTGTTTCAATTGCTTGGTGCCTAGCCTAACTCGTGGATAGTATGCTAAGGATAAAGAGAAGGGATCACATTCTTGGGCTTGGAATTGCGGGAGGTCATTGTCTCCAGTGATGACTCCCAGCATACGGGTATCGACTGGCTCTATAGTAATTACTGTGGCTGGAAATGACCAGAGCCAGTGGATATCATAATATGCTGGACTCTTTCAAGTTCAAGGAATGATAGCGGGGATTATATATGATATGGAAGGGATATATGATGATGTGGTTGGCAGTGCTGTTGAACCTGAACCTTTGTAAACATCCTATGGGTCATAATTCTTATGTTATTGAAGCCAATTCCTCTACTTATTACATATTTATTACAAACTAAGTAAATTTCCAGCAGTATCAACATTTCTGATACAAAAAACTTCTCACATCATCTATCGGTAACATACAAAATCTTAAAAAGCTACCATCTAGAGATTTTGCTCAAGTTAACTCAAAATAGATTTCAGTAATCAATAGTTTTTAAAAATGGGTTCATTTCCAGTCGAAACATCTATCGGTAACAACACATCTTCTATCGGTAATATGCAAAATCTTAAAAAGCTGATATTAAAGATATTGCTGAAGTTAACTCAAAATAGTTTTTGATAATCAGTAGTTTTTAAAATATATATACATTTCCAGTCGAAACATCTATCAGTAACAACACATCATCTATCGGTAACTCACAAAATCTTAAAAAGCTAAAATCTAGAGATCTTGCTGAAGCTAACTCAAAATAGTTTCCGATAACCAATAGTTTTTAAAAAATGGGTTCATTTCCAGTCGAAACATCATTTCAAAAATCTCTTTAAATGAGTATTATGATGTTCTTTCTTACCCGATTTTATACATGTTACAGAAGCAGAATTTTTAGAAGAACTACATGTTCAAGGATTTTGTGCTCTCTTCTTATAAATATTCAACGTGAGGGTATACTTATCCCCACCCAACATGTTGTCTTAGCTTTTCAAACATAAATCCATCAAAGCAGGTTATATTAATAGCAAATTACGTCCATACTTTTCAAACACTCTTAGATTTTTCAAGTGTCACAGATAGAGTCATTTTCAATAGGCATGTAGGAAGAGTGATCTTTTATGTGAAAAATGTACACAATCTGATCATGAAACTAATGCGTGTACTTCAGAAATTTTCAAGTGTTGTAACTGTTCAAGTTCACATGCTACATTTTCCAAATCTTACCTTATATGTATCTTTGAGAAAGAAGTAATTGCAACAAAGATGAAACAATATACCACATCCCCAGAAGCAAAAAATATGATAATAAACGGAAGACCATAATTTGGAATATCTTTACCTTCTACTTTTCAAACAGATGCAAAAATAAACAATAATCCCTCGAAGAAGATTAGTTTACCAATATCTGTCAAGCTTTCAACTTTGTCATCTTAATCATGTATAGATAGATAGATAACATTTATTTGTCTCATCTTAGTTGCTTTCGTGAATTTGTTTTAGGGCCTTTATTTATCTGAGTCATTTATCTCAACATTTTATATTAGTTTATATCCAATTTACTCAAACTGTTAAACAATTTTTTAGGGCAGCTTATTCCATCTAAGGATCATG